>PVHY01017943.1:0-30262 GCA_004024945.1 Uropsilus gracilis
TTATTTATTTATTTTTATTTTGGCTTGTTGATTGGAGGCTTCTGCCCCATTGGTACATGATATCACAATAAAAAAAAATGATTAGAAGACCTAAATAAACACTTCTCCAAAAAAGACATACACATGACCATCAGTTACATGGGAAAAAATATTTATTTTCATGTATTGTCAGGCAAATACTAATCAAAACTGCAATGAAATTCAGTCTCACAAACACACACACACATACACACACACCAAGGTAACTTATAAAAACTAAACAGAATAATAAATATAAAATATGTGGAAAAAAGGAACCTTCATAACATTGTAATATTAATATAGACTGATCTAGTTCCTATGGAAAACAGTATAGAGGTTTCTCTAAATATTAAACAAAAATCTACCAGATGATCTAGTAGTTCCACTTTTGGTTTCTATATGAATACAAAGACGCTAATTCCAAAGAATATATGCACTCGTTATAATTATACACATCAAGTTACTGAAATAATATAAGTGCCTAATAACTGATAAGTGGTTAAAGAAGTTGAGATATGTATACATAATAGAATACTAATCAACACAGAAAAGATGAAATCTTGCCATGGAATCTTCTCCATGGAATTAGAGAGAATTGCATTAAGCAAAAGTAAGTCAGAAGGTGAAAGTCAAATACTAGATGATTTCATTCATATGTGAAATATAAGAAAACATCACAATTACAGGCACAATTCAAGTAAAACCATATTAATGTGACTGCAGAGTTCAGTGTGAGAGTGGAGGGGTGGAGTATAGGCAGCAAATGCTGGTTCAAGGTCCATGATGGAGGATTGTGGTTGCCTTTTTGACATATGTGGTATGGTAACATAGATTTAAAGAAGTCTGAAACTATCATCATAAATCATAAAATGTTGTATCCCCAAGTTACCTCAATAAAAATCAATGTTAGAACACACAACAGACTTCTTGTCATTATATATATTTCATATTTTATATATAACGTATAATACATTATATCATATATATTATATAAATCATATATATTATATATAATGGCAAGAAGTCTACCCTTTCAGCCATGAGAATTATACAAATATGCATCACTGCACTTTTACACATTATTGACATTCAACCACACAGAAATATTTTCCAAGGATCTTAACTTTATCTCAAGAACTTTGTTTTGCTTCCTAATCATTTCAAGGTGGAGCCCTGATCAAGATCCCTTGCAGAAAAACTGTGTTCATGAAAGATTCTGTACATTATCACCAAGTTAGTCCTTTTAAATCCAGACATTTAAACATAACAGTACACATATTCTTAGGAATATATTCCACATACATATCAAGTGAAGAAAATAACTGAGCATTATTTAATTATTTTAATAGTATACAAGAACAACACATTTTCATTCATAGGTAGCAATTATTCATTTTTGTATTTAAAAATTCGATCTTTCTGGATTCTTTAAATGGGCAAGGCAAACTTCTTGCAGTTCGGTCAACTCACTGGTTTGCCCAGTTTGCTATTCTTGGTCTATTCCTGTTGACCTACATAGTTAATAATTATCCTTGTTATTTCTCCATGAGTCACAACTTCAAGAATTAATATTGCCTTCATTTCAACACATATAGATCATCTCTCCTCACCCCCAATTCTCAGATTGGTTTGAACCAAATACTTGCCATAACAGTCAAAAAATGGAAAGAGCAATTACTACTTCAAGAAGGTGTTGACTTTCTCTGTGAGGCAAGATTATAATGATTATCATATTATTCCTACAAATGACTTGCCTAAGATGATATTTTAATAATTTCTCAAACTTTCCTGACTAATTTCTCCTTTCCAGTATATCCAGATAGGAGGATATAAGTATATATTGTAGGATGCCTGTGCCATAATGATCTCCTTTACCACACACTCAATATAGGATATCAAAACAAATTTGGAAAAAAAATAGCTTAAAATAAAAATGAAAAATATATTGAAGCAATAAGAAATAAAATCAAATGAATTTTGATTGCTTCTAACCTACCAGTATATAATTCTTTTATTTTGTGGAACCTATTTTGAATCAACTGGACTCCATCTTACATCTTCTAAGTTGCCAGGTGGAGCCTTATAGATGAAAAGTAAGCAGCCTGACTCAGGAGCCTTACTGAACTCTCTTTCAGTGACTTTGAAAGAATCACAATGCATTGTTCTTTCCTTACTGGTGATTACATGGGGAGGAAAGCTATCTGTTGATTGTTACTAAAAAAAAAATAGATTACAGCTTTTTAATCTAAGATTACTGTCAGCCAATCCAAAACTTTCAAAACAATAACCCAAGTTTACACCACTCCCTTGATTGATGGTTTAAAATTCTGTTATACCCTAACCCTTGTGGATATACATTGGGAGTACCCTTTGATTATAATAAAATTACAATTTGATTATTTGTCAGTCAACAGAATTTTTTCATATGATTTAGTTTAGCATCTATCTGGCAATAATATTTTCTTTTTAAATCATAGTCATCAAAGAGTAATTGCATATGAAATTCCACGTTTAGAGAAGTATTCTTTTGCCAATGAACAAGACAATTCTGACTAGCATATGTGAGCTACTTAATACCTAATTTCAGAAATATAAAAATAAAGTTTCCAACATAATATAATAGTATGATAGGATCATGATTGTTGGGTCAAGAAAAGTCACCCACTACGTCCCACTGGACTGTGACTGTGACAGTAACAACTGTTTACATCAGACAAAGATCTTTCCCAAGACCTGAATATTTCCAATTTTTTAAAAAATCTTCCTTTCTCACACTTTTTTATCACCATCTTCTCTTATTGGTAGTTGTCTATGAAAATTTTTTGCCTGTAATCCCAGTTACCTGGGAGACTGAGGCTGGGGCTCACTTGAGTATGTGGGTTTGAGGCAACCCTGGGCAACATAGTGATACTTAGTCTCTTAAAAATAAAATAAATAAATAAATAAATAAACAAACAAACAAACAAACAAACAAATAAATAAATAAATAAATAAATAAATAAATAAATAAATAAATAAAACAAAAAGGCTTAATTTTTAAATGGATCTGTCCCAATAAGGGATTACTACAAAATTTTATGAAAAACTCAAAGCTCAAAGATCAGTATATTCCCACTTTGGTAAAGGGGATAATGAATAGATGTGAGGAACCGATGCCATCATTAAAGAGAAGAGAATATCTTCCATGCAGATCAGAGCCCCAAATCAGAAACTGCATCAGTTACTCCAGTACTGGGAGAAATTGATCAGCGTGTGGGGAAAGGGGCACTTTTAACTTTTTAATAGATATGATTGACTGAAGAGGTATCATTTGTCATTCAGGTACATCATTCACAAAGATATTCGTTGTGTAAAGGTCACACTCCAAACAGTTTAAGACTTTATCAGGTCAAGTGCTGATGGGCATTATATGCCCCATTTAGAAATCTCAACCCTCCCCCCCAAATCCCTTCATTATAGAATTCTAACATATAAAGTATAAAGTTAAATTTTTCTCCCATTTTGATACGGACAATTTTGATTGATAAAAATGTTACCATTTTTACCATTAAAATGTTACCATTATCAAAGGGGACAACTTTTTTGAAAATAACTGTTTTGGGATTTGAAACTTTTCCCTTAATGTTAGGACATATCTTAATAATGAACATACATATATATTCACAATCTGGTTATGTTTTCTGCAACACATTGTTTTATTAAAATCTCATATTTTGTCTTTAATAGACAAATTAAGCATAATTTATCATCTATCAACAAAAATGAGGACCTTAAATTTGATACACTATAATCAATTAAAATGAT
Organism: Uropsilus gracilis; assembly: GCA_004024945.1. Taxonomy (NCBI): domain Eukaryota; kingdom Metazoa; phylum Chordata; class Mammalia; order Eulipotyphla; family Talpidae; genus Uropsilus; species Uropsilus gracilis. Next base: position 3,826 of record PVHY01017943.1, read on the forward strand.
GACAGGAATTAAAACATATTTCATTCACTCATAAATTAGAATTTTCTCCTCAGGATTGACCTGAACACATTACCTTTGTTGCAGCATCAAAGCAAATAAATCCTGTGCTAAAGTCAATAGTGAGTCCCATTAGATGACTTTCTAGCACACACGCATATGTCTTGCACTAGACAGAACAGAAAATATTGTTACTTTTCATATGATTGAGCCAATATCCTATAATAGCCAACATTTATCAAACACTGTGTGGCAGCTGCTGTCAAATGTTCCTTATATGTGTTTTTCTTTTTCTTTTTTTTTTGAGACTAGGTCTCACTATTTTTGCCTGTGGAACCGCAGGCTCACATTTCCCAGGGTACCACAGACTCAAGCAATCCCCAGCCTCAGCTTCCCAGGTAGCTGGGATTACAGGCACGCGCCACCACGCCCAGCTATATTTTTTTTGGAACTAGGTCTAGCTACATGCCCCGGTGGGGACTTGAACCGTGATTCCCTAACTCTGGCCATGGCTTCCTAGGCTGCCGCTTTATAGGCATGCGCCACCATGTCCTCCTCCTTATACATTTCTAACTCTACATCAGCAATGGCTGCATAAGAAAGATACTATAAACATGTTAGTATTAATAAATAGAAGCTAGATAGATTTTGACTTGCTAAAGGATAAGTAAGGTCAAGTTTTTAAACTAATTTGTCTTCCCTTGTCTTAACTTTAACCACAATATTCCCTTTTGTTATACTGGCAAGAGAACTGGTATAAAATATTTTTAGAACTAGGTAAAATTATCAAAGTGTGTTATATCCTATATGTAAATTTCACTGATTTTTTTATTAAACCAAGAGTAAATGATTAAACATGACTGATATATTAATTTTAAGATATTAATATAAAAATTCTCACACATACCACAGATCCACTAAAGTAATAAACAAAAAGAACATCTTGGTCCAATTTTCCAAAGAAATTTACCACTTGGCTAGTATTTCTGTAAACTTACTGATTCTTCAAAAACAATAATGGCTTTTCACATTGACAAAATTTACACTATAAATTTACTCATATAAATGCTTCAGGAACTCTAGTTGAAGTTATGAAATATAAGCTTACAGATATGAAATAAAAGTTGGAGTTTACATGAAAGTGATATATTTTCATGTCTATAAGCCAGTTTTATTATAATGGAATAGTTGAATAAAAAATACTTGATACTTAAATGCCTATGAAAAAGAAAAACCAAGAACAAACAAATTTTGAATACAAACCTTATTTTGTATATACTTTTCTAACACCGCATATAAAAGTACAGTGAGTCACAGTCTGACTAGAATGGTTGCTACATGCATTGCTACCTTGACAAAAAGTCATACTCATGGGTTTCAGTTCAATATGCACAGGAAAGTTAAAATACTAATGAGTTATTCATTTGGAGTTAAGATTTTCCAAAAATCAAATTAGAAAACATTTTCAATGAAATTAATTAGTTTATGTTGGATTATACTTTATGTGTTTAACACATAGACCACTTCCATGCTTGCATCCAACTGTTAGTTGTTTTTTTTTAATTAAAATAATGACCTTCCTTAAGTAATGTGCAGGGCTATCACATTTCCTCCATTCTTGACACATTTACTATTTTCAAGTACTGTAATCATGTAGACAGAAACAATTAAGTATGTAGCACATAAAATTTATTTTAATAAATCATAAGAACTGCACTGCCTTAAGTTTCTAGGAAGTTTGAGCAGGATGTAACATCACATATAAGCAATAAAGTCCAGTAAAGATAGAATCCTTCAATTGGTAGATGAGTCAAGTATCCAAACAATTTATAGCTTAGTGTAGGAAATGACAAGCACAGGTCACTTCAACATAAGGCAGAATGTTAACAGATCTAAAAAAAAAAAAAAAAAAAAAAAAAAAAAAAAAAAAAAAAAAAAAAAAAAAAAAAAAAAAAAAAAAAAAAAAAAAAAAAAAAAAAAAAAAAAAAAAAAAAAAAAAAAAAAAAAAAAAAAAAAAAAAAAAAAAGTGAAACGTGTGGAAACATAGCAAAAGCTTATAAAGTATTGTTGCAGTATTAGTGTAGTGAGTGCATAGGGCAGAATAGAAATTATAAAAATCTTTATTGATGGCATAACCTTTGAAAACAAATTCAAATGCCATGTGTGATTTATGTGTAGAGATGGAAGAAAGCATTGCTAGCAACAAAACGCACAGTGCGTGAGACTGTTCAGGAAAATAGGCAGTCATGATTGGAGAAAAGGAGAACAGAAGATTGCCTTGTAAATGATGGATATTAGAGCATATTCTATATTAGAACAGATTTCAATTACAATTAGAACCTTATCTTTGACGAATGGTTGGAAATGGTCTAAAGAGCAAATTGTAGAAAAATTGAAAGATTTTCAGGAACTGGGTTAATAGTATTTTATTTTAATAGCAATGGCCAATTATTAGATGCAATTGAGAAAATAGCTAAGGCTTGGAAAAATGTAAATGTATTCTAATTTGAATTTATATCAAACAACATGGGAGTATTCAAATATCTTCAGGAATTACATGTTCTAAAACAGCATAAACTCTCACCTGTATCCGCTCCACTTCTAGAAAGGTTGCTGTTTGGAAGGCTCTTTCCCATTGGGCAAGGTCATAGTCCAACTCCACAGAGAAATAGAGATCCTCCCCAGACTCAGACTGCACAGTGAAGCAGTGTTTCCGCCGGTCCAATAGATCACTGTCCTGATGAAAACCTGGAGTTACACAGGCTTGCATACATCAATTCATACTGCAAACATGACATACCTTGAATCAGTGTGAATAATGCAAAGTGGAGATGCCACAGTCATAAAGATTATACTTCGTGGTGTCACTATGTGTCACATATTAAAAATGGTTACAGCATTTCAACTTCCAGTTCAAAGTTCTTAACTAATATGTAAAACATATCCATAGATAAAAGTTAGGATTTCTGTCCTGCGTGCTTAGTAGAAACATACCCACTAAAGCACTAAACACTGAATACAGTTCCTTACTACATAATATAGTAATACCCAAGCTGATAGGACTATGTAAGAGATTAAAGTACTTACTAATTAATCAGTGTATTTATCAATGTTAACAGATTCATAGGATTGTTATATTTTTATTAACTTGATTTCATTGCCCCCCAAAAAGTATCATGAAAATATTCTATCTCTGAACAAGAAAAAGGAGTGTATACATTGTTTACCGGAATTATTATGATTTAAGAAATATTCACATTAACCTAATTTATGCAACTGTATTTCATTCAAGCAAAAAGATTTTGACACAGAAATTTCTTGGTCTTGCCTGTTTTCATCTAGTATTCTCACAATATATATATATATATATATATATATATATATATATATATTCCATTCTCAGGGATATTAAAACATGAAAAAAATGTAACTAAGAATTAATGCAATGGAGTAATCCTATGCATTAAGCTCTATGTAAACTTTGCATACTTTGTGCAATATACTGAAAGAATTGTTAAAGGTTATTCACTGGCACATTTGGTTATTACTTCTACAGATTATTAGAGGCCTCATGACTAAACATCCAACACATTAGAAGGAATTCTATGGTTTGGCAACTATTTTTTAAAAAATAACTATTTTATTAAAAATCCAATTTGTCTTTTACTTATTTGAAATCTTAAAATTACTAGAGAAAATTTATGGAAAAGCAATTACTTTAAGTGCTGTAGAAATCAGCATTGGCACAAACTGCTAGTAGATGCTTAGGGAGCTAAAAGGAAGATGTGCTGTATTTTAATTCTTTTTCTATTCTATCTTCAGGGGATTTGACCCAGCAATAGCTCTTCTGGGAATCTACACAAAAGAGACCTCAATGTGGGTACAAAGGGACACCTGTGCTTGGATGTTTATTGCTGCTTTATTTATAAACAACTCAAATGCCCCAAGACAGATGACTGGATGAAAAAGATGTGGTATATATATACACATTGGAATATTACACATGAATTAAAAATGACAAATTTGATGATTTTTTGGTAACATGGATGTACCTAGAAGAAATCATATTGGCATAAACAAGTCAGAAGGAAAGAGAAAACAAATGGTTTCACTAATATGTGGACAACCAAACTGAGGGAGGGGACCAGCTGGAATGGCCAGGGAGGGGAGGTGGTGGATGACCCTCAGGGATCACAATGATGTAAAATATGTATATATATATAAATTAAATATATATATATATAAATTAAAATGAAATCATAATATTTTTGAAAATACAGCCCAATGATGAGTTAAATGTAAAGTACTTTTAGTAATTGGATATTAAAATGTCTAGGAAGAGTGACAGTGGCAGATATTAAATAAATAACTAGATAGGTAAATGAGCTAGCACAGATTATTTTAAACAGTATTATCAAAAATAAAAAGAAATAATGAGATTTGCACCAAAGCTGATCAGGATGTCAGAACTGTACTTTCAGATGTATATTTTAAATAATGAAAATGAGTAGAGAATAAAAATTACAAATGGAGTGTGTTCTTTGCACATAGAGGAGGGGACTAGTAGAGGCCTGAAGCAAGAGTGCAAGATACATTCTAGAAATCAAAAAGGAAGGAACTGTTGAGAGCCACATCTAGGAAAAAAGGATGTGTCTTGGACATGCCATGAATTTTGTTTCTTATAAATATATTCATAATTTAAAATATCAAATCTTTCATTGTATCTTCTGTTTATATCACAGATAACCCAACTTCTCCCCTAGCTTTTTAAATTAATGATGAGACAAAATAGCAATTAAACAATTTTGGAAACTTCATCAAATGTTATTAAAATGTCCTTGACTCTGCTTGTAATACAAAATAATCAACGTGATTAATAGAAAAACTTTGATACATTTTCTTCTCAGAAATGACATGCCATTTTTGCCTTTACTGGAGGTTCTTGTTTTCTTGGCAAAACTTAACTATTTACTTCCAGAAATTCAATTGATCACTTTCTGTTGCAAGCTTTTAGAGATAGACATATCTTTAGTAAACAGTGCAGATATAATTTTAAAAGCTCACTTGTAGTCATTGCAAATTTTATTTCCGGACAGTTCAAAAAGCTGATTCACATAAAATTGCTATGAGAAACTCAGGCTTCAAATTTGATGAGGGATAAAAGTGCTTTTTTTTTTTTTAATTATGATAATGCTCTAAAGTGCTACCAAAACAGAATGAGGGGCAAGAAATCACACTAAAGAGGAAATGCAATGGAGAATGTTTTTGTTTTAGGACTAAACAGTAGTGTCATGAGCTAAGAGACATGAAGAAAAGCAGTCAGTCCTAGTGTGAATGAATCCAGATAGGTTTACTAAGAAATTCACACAGTTGTCCTTTCCATAGAAAACCGCTGGAGTGTTTGAAGTAGAAAAGGGGTAGTCCGCTCTGATTTGGAGGAAGGCACAAGTATGAACACGTGGAAAAGATAACATATTGACTCAATTTTTCAAAAGTTCAATGAAAAGTGACTATACAACAAATATTCTAAAGATCTGCTCTGATAGTCATGCATACACACATACTCATGCATATATATGTGTGTATATATACACATTGTGTATATACACTGTATATAATCACATATATGTATATGTATATACACATGTATATACATACACACACACACATATATATATATATGGGTAATCTTCACATTCATGTGCAATACTAGAGGGATAAGAATACAAGTTTTCTAGTTTCAGATGGTCTCTGGATTCAAATATTAGCTTTCTCATTTATTAGGTTGTGTTGATAAAATAATATGCATAAATTTTAGTATAGTTTCTGATAGAGTAGTTGCTAATGAATATTAGAAATTTCTATTACTTAAAAAAGAAAATTCAATTAATTGTCATATTACAAAGAATAAAAACATGTATCATTCTCTAATATTTGCTTCTTTAATTTTCCTTTAATACAAATTTGTTGATTTTTTGTTAGATTATAATTTTGATCACACATAAAAGCACAGCCTCCAAAATAAGTTTTATTTATTGGAAAGTATCATTTTTAATGACAATAAAATAGTAGCTAAATATATCTTACATATTACCACTGTGGGCTTTTTTTCATTTAAAACTTCTGCTTTTGAATTAACATGTAGTTTTAATATGTACTCTGAGTATTCTGTACATTTTCTGCAAATAATAATCATGCTTCCCATGATGAATTTCAAGGAGTGTAGAGGAATGTATATTTCCATTGAAATTAGAATTTTTATATTTTTTGAATATATGTATAAGAGTGGAATAACTATAGTATATAGCACATATATTTGTTATCTTTTGACAAAATTCCATACTGTTTTCCATAGATGCTGAACTGATCTACATCACATTAAGAGTGTTAGGGTGTTCCTTTTTCTCAACATCCTTCCCTGGACTTTGTTTCGCGTGAGTCATTCTTACAAATGTGAGGTGATATCTCATTATCATTTTTAATTGCTTCCCTAATATAAATGGTGGTGAACAATTTCCATGTGCCTGTTTGGACTCTGTATGCCATTTTGTGGAAAAGTGTCTGTATAGTTCTTCAGCTAACTTTTGATTGGGTTATTTTGCTTTTGTGGAATTGTAAGATTTCTTTGTATCAGAAATGCAGTATGCAAGGTATTTTCTCCCATTCAATTTAGTTATGGTTTCTTTTGTTTCACAGAAGTTCATAGACGTATTTTATTGTTTGTTTGTTTGTTTGTTTTTGAGTTTTATGTAGTCTTAATTGTTTATATTTTCTTTTGAGTTCTTTGTTGTTTGGAATGAATTCCTAAGACATCACTAAAGATTATATTAGAAATTTTTTGTCTATGTTTCCTTCTTTGCACTTTATGATTTCAGGTATTACATCCAGGTTTTTATCCAATTTGAGTTAACTTTTGTGTATGTGTGACACAGTGTTCTAGCTTCATTCTTTTGCATACAGCTTCCAGTTTTTCCCAGCACCACTTATTCAAGAGTCTTTCTCTTGTCCAGTACATTCTTTACAACTTTATCATACTTTAACTGTGTAGACAGAAAATGATTTTTTTTGGCCTACTGATTCTTTTCCATTGGTTTTTGTATCTGTTTTTGTCCCAGTACCATGCTCTTTTAATTATTACAAATTTGTAGTATAAAATTTGCAATCTGGAAGTCCAAACTGTCATTATTTCTTTGTTTTTCAGAATTGCTACTAGGGGTATTTTGTAGTTCCACAGAAATTTTGGTAATTTGTTCTATTTCTTTGAAGAATATCATTGAAATTTTGCTAAGAATTATATTGAATATGTACACTGCTTTGAATAGGATGGCAATTTTGATAATGTCAATTCTTCTAGTCCATGAGCAGGAAGTATCTTTCTATTCATTTGTGTCTTCTATTTCTTTAAACTATGTCTTGTGTTGATGTTGTATAAGTTCCCCACCTCCTTTGTTAAGTGTACCTCTATGCATTTAAATGTAGTGTGTGTGTATGTGATTGCAAATGGGGTTGCCTTAAGTTCATGTTATTCTAGTTCTTTGTTTGCACACAGAAATACAACAGAGTTTTGTGCATTGACTTTGTAACATGCTAACTACATTGTTAAATTGATACTTTTTTTTCAGGGGAGTCTTTAGTAGTCTTTATGTATATTATCATGTCACATGCAAATAATAATAACCTCTTGTTACTGGAGTATGAGTAATGACCATTCTTGTTCACACAATTTATAGATGGAGGCTTCTGTACTGGCAGTGGGTGCCAGGGACAGGACCTGTATGTACTTGCTACTAGAGATTAAGGCTTGAACACCCATATAGTTAATGGACACTGTGAATGAATTGGTTATGTTCTCATTACCAGTAGCTGAGGGTTGAGCTACTAGGTTGGTATTAATTCTGGAGATGGCTCTCATTGCTGAAAGCTGTCAGGGCTATCTGGACTCACTACTGGATGATAATTACTAGTTCCCACAGTGGACAACTGTAATTTACATTCCTATAACTGGTTATTGGGTACTGTGAACTGTTTGAATATTTTTCACACAACTGTTGGCAGATTGCTTACTTCTCAGGGAAGGTAACTGGCAGCCAGCAGTGACTGGGTTAGATACTGTCCTCCCAGATTGGCCTGGCAGATTTCTGGGTAAGGGACACTTCCAATGTAATATTGATTGTAATCTGTAGCTCTGTGTCTTACCTTCAAAGGCTTTCACTTTTGCTCTGCTACTCAGAAGTTGAGGGTACAAGGAGGAAAACCTTCATCCTCACTCTACTACCACCGTGCTCAAATTACCAAAGTTTTGAAAGTGAAAAATAAATTAAAATTCAGGACATGCAATCTGAGATGACAAGCTAAAAATAACCTGGAGTCATCTCTTCCATAACATAGCAGATAGCATCAGCTATGAAATAGCTGCACTTAGAAGGGGAAAATTTATGATCCATTTCCCCACAAGGCATTAATATAGAGATCACTTAAAAAGATTGCAAAACTTGAGAAATATTTCTTCCAGGAATGACAGGGACACTGGCAAATATACCTCCCACATCTGGACTTGTAGAACTTCATGCTGTTTCTAGTCAACTTCCATAATCTAGAGTGCTACCACCAGTGCACTTCCCTTAAATATCACTACTGTTGACTAGGTGTAGAACTTATATATCAGAGAGCTTATACAGACTAGATTACTGTCTTAGGAAGCATCATCTCTCCACCATCTGATATTGACAGGCTTCTTAACAATTATATTTCTATGAAATATCAATTTCTTATGGTACCTACTCACATCTGAAGGTCAAGACTTCTTAAACATTCCGATGACACTAAAAATCAGGGGAGAAGCGTGAAGATAAAGCCTGCTGATATCAGAACTATGTTGTAACTGAAGGAATAGTTAGAGTTTAGAACCTGAGACAGCAAACCAACAGTGGAGTCTGACCACCTGCTTTAACAATATAGTGATTACAAATTCTTCTTTTTGTTCAAATGGTCACAATACATAGAGAGGCTCAAGTACTTGGAAATCTACCATAGCAACCATTATCAATACAACATTAGAAAGCACATCATTTTATACTAACATCCTAGGCCAATATTCTCTGATCTGCAATGATAACATAAGACCATCACAACAGAACTAGGAAAGATAGAAGTCATTTAATACATAGAGCTAATCACAGAGTATCAAAAATAGTGAGGAGGAAGAGGAATTTACCCAAATTGAAACATTAAGATAAAATCCAAGGTGGGGAAACTCTATTAGAACAGAACTGATCAAATGACTAGGAGAATAATTGGAATTACAATTTGATTCACTATTAGAAATCTACCCAAAGGACAACAAAACACTAATTCAAGAGGACACTTGTACTCAGAAGTTTATTGCAGTACTATTCCCAATAGCCAGGATATGGAAATAACTCAAATGTCCCAAAACTGAGGAATGGTTGAAAAAGATTGGTATATTTAGACAATGGAATATTATGCAATAAAAAGCAACAAATATTATTCATTTTAGATAACATTGATAGAGCTAGAGGGAATCATATTAGCAGAAATAAGTCAGAAACACAAAGACAGAAACATATGGTCTCACCTATACTTGGGATATAGGAATAACGAATAAAAAGCTAAGAAAAAATCAAAATATGCTAACAACATAACTGGGGCAAGCAGTTAGAAGGGGGAGAAAAAAGGAGAAATCATGGAAGCAAGGAGCACAAGAAAATCAAGATGAAGATTCATGGGTGATAGAGTGGAGGGAGTCCCCAGGCAATGCAATGATATAATATAAATAAATGTATATGTATATATATATGTATATATACAAATATGTAAACTACAAAATTATTATTAAAAATAAAAACTATAAACCACTTAAAAAAAGAAATGCAAAAAACTCAAATAATATAACTGCTTAAACTACAAAATTATTATTAAAAATAAAAACTATAAACAACTTAAAAAAAGAAATGAGAAAAAAATCAAACAAATAATATAACTGTTTACATCTTAAATAGAAAATGAATTTAACAATATTCTAGCAGAGTGAAAACTATGAGGCTTGCATCCCGCAGATATATGCAACAGGATTGTAGTATCTCAAAGGAAAAAAATCTTGAAGGAAAAAGCTACAACCACAACACCTTTTCAAATGGAAAAGGATAGCAAAATATATGTTTGTTTATACTTACAGTGGAGCAGTAAAAACCACATGAAGGAGGGAGAAATGATATTTAAAGCACCTACACTGTTGACTAAGTCACATGGCAAGTTTGGGTGCTCCTGAGACTTAACACTGGATAAGGGGGTGTATAAGTAGGCACTCAAGATGTATATTCTTGGAGAGCTAAAAAGTAGGGCTACAGATAGTGTATTATTGGCGTGAATCTGAATCTCTCAGTAACAACATGAGTCTGATTTGGCAGAGAGAAACAGGGCTGAGCACTTGTATTTTCTCAAAGAAGAAGCTACTACAGAGGTTGAAAAATTCAAAGCATCTGCTAATCTCTCCTACTATACCAGGATTAAAACCAAAACAAAGGAATAAATGAGCAAATTAGAGCTCAATCATATATAAGTAATAGAAGTAAATGCCCCAAGATAAATTTCTGAGTTGGAAAGGGTAATTACTCCCAACTTATGGCCTCACAGCAACTAAAATGCACCTGGTGTTTAAAGCTATTCTAGAGTGGAAGTAGACATTAGGCCATAAAAGACACTAAGATTTAACTTAGATGAGGGGATAAGAGCTTATATTCATCAAATAGCTCTGTAAGCTATTTCACACACAGCCCAGCAAGAAATTTGAATTACTAGCCTGGAGGTGACTCTTTGCTCTCCTGATGCATCATTCCAGTCCTCTTATATACCAGGCTGATACTACTTCACAGACTACTTTAATGGGTGAAAAGATAAGGTCTGAAAACCTAACCTTATTATAAGAAGCAAAGTAACAATGCAGTTGAAGAGAATGAGTCAGAGAACAGAACATGCAAAATTTCAAATAAATAACCCTTGACATATTAATTTCAATGGATCTTAAAACACACATTACACACATAAAATAAAGGCAGCATAAATAGATTTCAATAAGAAGTCATTCTCAATAATTTTTTTTAAAAAGACAACCAAAGACACAAAAGCACCACAGAGCAAAAAACAAACAAACAAAAACAAAATTAAAAATAAACAACAAAATAAAAATTAAGCTTCATAAAAATATTATATAAAAAACATCTGAATTCAGGTTTCCAAAGACAAAGATGATTAAATGGATTTTAAAACAAAGTCCAACTTTCTATTTTATGTAAGAAACTTATCTTTCCAACAAAGAGAAATGCAGGTATTTAACTAAAGACTGGAAGCAGTTGTATTATCAAATGACATTTAAAGTAAGTTTAGGAACTGATATATGTATTAAATTTCTAATTAAATTTAATAAAAGATAGGAACACATACTATGGTATGAATAAGTATCTAATGCAATAAGATATATATGCTTAAATTTATACATATATCTGTATATATATAACAACTATTGAATACGTACTAATAATAGAAAATAAAAGATATACTAATTAAATACAGAAATACTAAGGATTTTACTGTCATATTTACAACAGTGGCAGATCAAAAATAAAAATTAATGAGAAAATATTCTATGTAAATAAAGAACTAGACAAATGAATCTAATACACATCTACAGAAATTACCACACAACAAACATTGCAAGAATATTTTTTCATCCAACTTCATGTAGAACATTTTTGAGAATGCAGCATATCTTGGGACACAGTTAATTGTCAATAAAATTACAAGGATTGAAAACAGACCTAGTATTATCACTAACCCTAATACCATTTACTTAGAAATCAACTGGGGAAAAAAAAAAAAAACCTAAACTATGAATACATGGAGACTAAACAAATGCTGCTTGATAATAATTGAAAAAAGAAATAAAATGTACAGTACAACTAAAGCAACTAGATAAAGAGGCTCCAACATGAACAAAATTTTGTAAAGTAAGGAAAAATTGAAAATAGGTGTGGGAAAAAAATGAAATAGTGATAAAAAAGACCATGAAAAAAATCAGTGAAACTAAGTGTTATTTTATTAGAAAGTAAACAAAATTAGACAAACATTTATCTAAGCTAGCAGTAAAAAGAAGAGGTAAAATGTTGAAAAAAAAAAGAATCACACATGAAATAGGAAAAACAGTTACAGACAGCACAGGAATAAAAAGAGTTTAACCTTCTATGAAAAGTATATGCTAGTAAATCTGATAACCTCAAAGAAATGAATGCATTTCTAGATAAATGTGATCTACAAAGATTCATTGAGGAATTTAAAAGAATAAACTGAACAAACTAATCACAAACATGTGATGTAAACTATAATGAAAATATTTTCTGACAAATAAAATCCCAGAATTTGACTACTTTATAAGTGAGTTTTATTATAACTTCAAAGAACTAATGTAAAAATACAAAGCTTTAATGCTCCTGAAAATATTTTACTATCTAAACATCACCCAAATACTGAAACTAGACAAAAGCAGTAGAGTAAATTATAGATCAATATCCCTGATAAGCATAAAAGTAAATCTCTTCAATAACAACAAAAACTAGTTAATTAAATTCAGGACTACATCACAAGAATGACACACAATGATCAAGTGTGCTAGGAATGTAAGGATGGTTTAATATATATATATATATATATATATATATATAAGTCATTGGTGTAATAAATCATATTAACAAGAGAAAGATTAAAAACAAATTCCAAATATCAATACATGCAAAAAAAGCTTTTGATAAAATTCAGAATAGCACATATCATTGACAAAATTCCTAAACTAATAGTAACGGTGAAAGCTACCTCAATATAATAAAGACCACATAGCACAAACCAATAGCCAAAACAACACTCATTCATGAAAACTGAAAGCTTTCTTTTTAAGATCAGGAACAAGACAATAATACCCATTGTCAAGAGTTGAGTTTAACTTATTATAGTATTTAGCTAACACTATTATGCAAAACAGGAAATAAAGGGAATCCAAATTGGAAATATAAAAGTGAAACTATTTCTTTTTCAGATGATAAGGTATATAAGTGTTTGTGTATGTATATATATATATATATATATATATATTCCTAAAGATCCATCAAAAAGTTAGTTTGTTTACTATTCACTCATTTTATTTAGTAAATAGATCATTAAAAACTAAAACAACAAAAAATTAAACTAAAAAGAGAAGTAAAGGAAGCCAATTTCAATAGAAGACTGGAAATTATAACACTTGAGTAAAAGCAACGATTAAAAATCAATAATACAATACAAAATTTCAAGAAAATCAAAAGCTGGTTATTTGAAAAGGTAAATACAATAGAAAAACCTCTAGTTAATATCACTAATTTTTTTAAAAAAGAGAAAACTCATAAATAGAATTGAAATGAGAAGTTAAATATCTGAAAAAATAAGAAAACATCATAAGAAAATATTTTGAAAATTTAATGTCAAAAAATTGGAAAACTTAGAAGTAATTAATACATTATTCTTAGAATCAAACAAAGACTCAACTAGGAAGAATAAAAAACCAGAAGATAGTTTACAAGCAAGAAAAATTGAAGCAATTAAAGGTCTTATCTCAAAAGACAAAACAAAACAAAACAAAAACAAAAAATACCCAAGATGAGATGGCTTAGTAATAAGTTCTATAAAGCCTTTTAAGATAAAATACTACTTATCCTTCTCAAAATTTCCAAAAATGTGCAGAATAGGGAACATTCCAAACTTGTTAATGAGACCAAGATCACTTGGCACCAAAAGTAGATAAGTACTTTTTATATCAACAATGACTACAGATCAATCCCTAATAAACAAAGATGAAAAAAAATTCTCAATAAAATATTAGCAAACCAACTATCACAGTAATTAAAAAGATCATATAAAATGAACAAAAGGATTTATTCCTAGTAAATACAAAGATGTAAATGCGGTTACGTACACTATGTATTAGTATATTCATCACTTTAAAAAAAGAAATATTAAAATCATACAATCAAATCAACTGAACAAGTGAAAACACTTAAATCAATTCCAATGTCCATCTATTACACAAACTCCAAATGGGTATAGAAAGAACATATTTCCACATAAAAGACCACATCTGAAAGTCACTATTGTCATCTTATTCAATGGTGAAAGTTGATTATCTTCAATGATTCAGTATAACAAGGATGTCCACTTTGACCACTACTAGACAATATAGTACTGGAAATCCTAACTAGAGCATTAGTTCAGAGTAATAAGTAAAAGGAGTCCAAATAGGAAAAGATGTTAATTTACCATTATTTACTGAGGACATGATTAATATATCTAGAAAACCATAAAGACTAGCAAAATGCTATTAGAAATAAGCTAGGACCACTAAGTGGCAACCTATAAAATCAATACACAGAAGCCTGTCATTTTTTCAATAACCAAACAGCAAACAAAAAGAAAAATCAATAAAAGAATCCTATTACATCAATAATATTTAAATATGAAGGAAATAAAAAAGGATGCGAAAGACTTTTATAGAAAAATCTATTTCATATAGATTGCTAAAAGAACTGCAAGAAAATTAAAAGAAATAGAAAAATATTCCATGTTCATGGATCGAAAGAATTAACATTGTTAGAACCATAAATTTTACTTAAAACAAAATAGATATTTAATATAAACTTTATCAAAATCCTAATATTTCTCAAAGGACTAGAGAAATATTATTAACATTTGTAGTGAGCAAGAAATGACACTGATTTGTCAAAGCAATCCTAAAAACAAAACCAAAACAAAAACATGAATGGGTACTGCCACATTTCAACATGTACTGGGAAAATTGGATGATCACATGCAAAATAATGAAAATAGACCACTATCTCTCAACATACACAAAAATCAATTCAAATTGATTGAAAAACTGGAGGTATATTCTAGAATCATGGAAAGCATAGATAAAACTCTACACAATTGCTTTAGTGATATTTTTGAGGACTGGACTATAATGGTAAAGGAAACAAAAGCAAGAATAAAAAAATTAATAAATTAAAACCTAAATTCTTATGTTTAGTGAAAGAAATTTTCATTAAACTGAAAAGATAAAAACATCTGACATTTTGCAAAGGCCTAATGTCCCAAATGCAAAAAATCTTTTACTACTCAAAAACGAGACAAGAATTGGCACATAAGAAATGGGTCAAAGAGATAAATGAAGACATGCAGATAGTTAGCTGGCACATCAAAGAAATGTTCATCATAATTTATTATTAGATAAATGCAAATCTAAATAACAAGTTACCACTTCAAACACATGAGAATCATCCATATTGAAAATATTCAAAAAGTACCGTTGGCAAGGGTGTAGATAAAATGGAAGCCTTATACATTATTCTTGGGAATGTAGACTAACCCAATCTCTATGGAAACTGTATGAAGGTTTCTCAAAATATTAATAATACATCTACAATATGATACAGCACTCTATCTCTTAGGCATCTACCTGAAGAATAAGAGAAACAGATAGATATATGAATCTCTATGTTCATTGGAACAGTATTGAAAATAGCTGTAAAAACTTAAATACCAAATGACAACTGAGTGAATGAAAAAAGTGAGGTATTCACATACAATGAAATACTTCTTAGCTAGAAAGGTGGAATATTTCCATTTACAACATTATGGGTGGATGGGTTAGATAACACTAAGCAAAATAAGTTAGAAGAAAAGGCAAATACTGGACCATATCCCTCATAAATAAAATGTTAAGATCCTTGAAAAATGACAGCAGAAATGAGATAACCAGAAGGAGATGAACTGGAGAGAAGTTAAAGAGGAGGATGCCTAACAAACCAGGATGGATGATTATTGGTACTTCATTGGTTGGTTAGCATAAATTTAAAGATTTGTGAACCTATAATATCAACGTACATACAGTGTTGTAAATCAGTGTTACCACAATAAACATAATTTGAAAAAAATAAAAATTGAACACTCCTTATGTATATCAGTTCGTTTTTTTTTTGGATTTTAGCACCTCCTGTTGGGGGAAAATATCTTTCTATCCTCTCTCATTGGGAAATTACAATCCCTGATATAAATTGACATAAAATTCAATGAAACATCTTCAAATTTAATTAAATTTGAAACTACCTAAAATTTAATTTCTAGATTAAATTTAATGATTGTTAACTACATTGGGCTATAAGTTTTATCTGAGGAGGAAATTAAATTGTTGTCACTTCCCCATCCTGGAAGCATGTGACCTAGGGATTAAGATTACATCAATTCAGGACTCATTTAGTTTAAAGTCAAAGTCAATTTTAAAAGTTAAAATCAGTCTCACAACTATTTACATCTCTCTAAAAATCAGTATTTTTAAAAAGGGAATAGTGTTATCTAACTCAAGTTACTTATAAAAACTTAATTATATATGGATATACATATAGCTATATTTAAATATATCATTTAAATAATTTAGAAAATGACTAGAGTACATATTACATGTCCTGTAATATCATGAATAAATAAATGTTAACCCTATCACTAAAAAATGTATTTAATATGACTCCAAAGTCTCTGTATGTTCTAGTATACACACAGACAAAGATACACACACACAAACATGCATACATACTTTTTTTGAAATCTAGTGAGATACTGCTATGGTCTAATGTATAAGAAAAGTCAGGAATGCTCCATTTCCTGAAGGATTAGCTGGCAGTATTTTTACTGAAGAAATGATATGCTTGCCAGGATTATTTACTATATTAGAAATTTGACTCTTTTTCCATTCTCTAGTTATTTGGACTATGTTCTCTGTGTGTTTCCACACTGGTGTGCGAATTCTGTCTTAGCTTAAAATTCCTTGTCATAGGGTATAAATGTTAAACCTGAAATTGAAGTATGATGACCAGGTGAAGCTTGATAACCTGAAATATGATGAAGCACACATTCTAGGGGTTTAGATAAACAACACATGTATGGCTGACTTAGTTTGCTATCATTCAGCCCAGTTTCTCCTTCAATCTTCCTCATTCTTTATTTGTCACATCAGACCATGTACTACCACCAATGATAGCCCACCCAGAATACTAAAATGTATATAAAACCCTTAATTCTTAGTAGAAGTACTCAGACTTTGGACCTGACTCTCTTGAGTCAGCACTTGTACTAATAACCTGCTTCTTGACAGCCCTGGTGTCCTCATTCTCTGATTACCTTGACTAGGAATTAATTGCCTGCTTTAAAATTACCATTCCTTTATTAACATTGTTCATGTTAATATTTTTCATTTGAAAAGTTTATTATATATTACAAAATACATGTAAGAATATCTTATTATCCATGCTATACTTGAAAAACAATAAGGTTTAAAATGTAAAATAACAAATTTAGATTCTAAAGATTCATAGATTCTAAAATTTATAGGTAAAATATTTAAAAATCCATTCAGCATTAGCAGATTTTTATGATTATTGGCATTAGAGTACATTATCAAAGATTAGAATTATTAAATTCAAACTCAAATGGGGCATGGAAAGTGGTTAACAATAAAGTGAATGTGGAAAACATTTCCCAGACCACTGTGACCCTTTCAGAGTGGGTGGTTAATAGGACAAAGTTCTTCCTAATGACATCCCTGTAATGTTGGAATTTACCTGATTCCATTGCAACTACATTAACTGATATAGTGGAGCAGAACTAAGGTTGTTTTTATGACTTTCTTTTTTTATTTTACACAGGGGATACATTGTTCCCAACTAACTTCTTATCTTTCCAAAGAATCCCTCTGTTACAGTGCTCTTCAGGATCCTCTTTTAAGTCTTTGTATGCAGCATGGAAGATGCTTCTTTACTGGCTAAATAATAGATTTAGCTTCCCAAAGAACTTAAGGAAGCAAAGCTTTACTTTAAAGAAGGAAAAACAGTTTCAGTAAAGACAACTGGCTCACATAAAAAAATTATGCTTAATATATTTTTAAAAAGTAGATGACAGATGAACAAGATAATTATCAAAATAATCCTTTTTTAGTTTTTGCATTTTGTTTGCATTCTTAATTTCTCATTTAATATTCTTGAGACAGTCTTATTATTATTTTTATTGATATGGAAATTTTCCTATGTACTTATAATTGAAACAAATAGAAGGCTTAGTATCATAAATTAGCATTACAAGAAGTTGAACAGCAAAGGAACATGCAAGAGACACTATACAATAAGATTGATTCCTAATAAAATTATTGGAAGATTTTCAAAATTGCCTATTGAAATTCTTGGTTTCAATTAATACTTGCAGGATACATTTTCCTGATTTCAGTTTTAATATTTAATATCTGAGGAAAATTATGCCATATTACAGTAAACCTCAAGTCGGTGGGTATATGGTTTTGCAGAGAAAAGCTTTCCAGTGGTGGAGAGTTACTACTTGTTACTACATACAATGACATCATGGGGGCATATATAGATAAACACTGTGAGAAGGAATTTGACTCTCTCTTTAAGAAAAGAATCCCACTTTTACATATTTCCAAAGAATAGAATTCTATTGTCAGTCTTTAATAATGGTATATAAATATTGTTTTACAGTCAATGAAACCTGTGTCTTTTACATTACACTTGTTAGTATTTTTCTTCTTTTTGTTCTTAATTTATTTTTTATATCACTGCTCATTTTTTGGTATGATAATTGGTTACCCTTGTCATGTATAGTTCCTGTAATTCTCCCACAACCATCACACCCATGCCCCATCATAATAGTCCTATATACTTTTCCCTGCCTTAATTTGATCCCTCAGTCTTCCCTGCTATATGACTCAGATCTATGGTTAACTTGAAGGTTTATGCTAAGTAAAATGAGTAAGAAGGAAAAAAATATAAATATTGGATGGTTTCACTTATGTCGAATATAGAGAAACCAAACAAAAAGTAAAGAGAAAAAGCCAAAATTTCCAAGTACTTCTCCTTAATCATTCTTTAGATGTGATTAAAAAGAAAGTGGTTGCCACCTTTTAAATAGTATTTTTCTAACTTTGAGAGTAACTATAATATTATCTATCTTTTTCCTTTACAAAAGCAAATGGATCAATTTTTATACCTTTCTTCTTAGGTGCTTAATTTATTTAATTTTCTTACATCTCTCTGCAGCAACCTCCCCAATTTTCTCTTAATCCCTCAAGTAACAAAAGTCATTAAATAACTAAAATGAACTTTATGAACATGAACAATATGAAATGTATTACCTAAAATTACACTTCTGTTTATACATAATTAGATTTTGTATTGGTACCCTATCTGGGGCACTAAGATTGCATTTGGACCCAAAATTTTTCTGACAAAATGTGCCAGAGTAATGAGTAATGATTAATTCAGCATATTTTATGAGAAGTTTGCCATCTAGATATCATTTTCCATAATGATCGTCGCACAACTAGTATTCATAAATATTTATGATATAATTTTTAATCTCACTTGGGAGTTTTTTCTAAAGAAGTCAGGGTAAACAGAAAATTATTTGTAGCCCAGTTCCATTAAATATTCTCTCCTCCCTCCCTATTATTCTTTTAAGCAAATACAAATAACCAGTATGAAAACATTTTCATTAGCGTTTAAGATTTCAGGTGCCCACTGGTATTTCAAAAAGTATTTAATTCTTGTTCTACACCAAAACCAGTAGCACGTATTAATTTTATCTTCCATCAAACACATATTACATGCCTACTGTATTTCCATGGTATTGTTCTATTGAGGAGATTTTGCTAAGTTAATCAGATGACACCCATGACTACAGAGATTTGCTTCATGTGGAGATAAGATGAATCATAAATCAAACAAGAAAACATTTAATCAGAACACACCATGTGGTAGAATGTTTATTGAACGATTTGAGGTGTGCTAAACTCAGGGGCATTTGTATTTACACAAAGTGCACGAACGGTACTCCTTAAGAAGTGACAATACAAGAAAGGCATGAAGTAAAACTGTAAAACATTTAAGGTACTTGACGTATTTGGCAACAACTTCTAAGATACTGTGGGACAAAACAACAAAGTAGAATCAAATAAATCAATGGAGTTTAAGTTTGTGATCAGGTATCAGGAGACTAGAGCACAAAGATGGAGCACTAAAGGGAGTGGTGTGGAAGAGATCTAAATGCCCTGTTTTCTACAATAAATTTTATTTTAATTAAAAGTTAAAGCCAACAGGGATAAGGGTTAGGTCAGAGAGACAGTGAGAAAGAAGAAAACTATAGGATGACAATAGTTTGGGAATTTTTTTTCTGATGTATCTTTCTGATACCAGATTAACTTCAAAGTCTTGAAAGTGACTGACTGATCATTAACTAAGGTGGGATTTGGGGTACGGAAGAGCATGTTAAGTATCAGATGTCTATTCATCATCCCTGTGGCAGCACACAGAATGCAATAAATAGATTAGTTTGGGATGCACATGAGAGTCCTGAATAAGTTTGTAATCATTAATACATAAATTATATGATATTATAATAATGCAATTAGCAATCAGTTGGCACTATCTAAGCAATGAGTTTCCATCAATGACTACTAGCAGTATTAAATAATTTTGAGTAATTTTTGGTACTCTTTTTTCATTGTTCCACATAGTGCAACCATAGTCATATTTCAACAAGCTTCTTTTCACACATGCAAGGTAACATCATTAATAATTTTATGTATTTGTGCTAAATAGAAAACAGATTATGTATAATGTTGTATATAACAATGATAATTGAGAGCTATACCAAAATTATATATATGCATATATCAATAAAATGTGTTTTAATATACATAGGATTTTGGAAAAAAAAGACATTTTAATATAATTGAGCATAATACAATTCCATCATCATTTATATTAGGAATGGAACATTATTACTCTTCTCTTTTCATATATAATTTTTTCCATTCTTGACATTTAAAGAACTATGCATCATATGTCATTGTATCAGTTTATATTTATGAATCAATAAAATATACCCAGAAGTCTTCATAACTGATTTTACATAAGTACAAAAGATACAGCTATCCTTCATCTAATGTAAGTTTTATTTCTGCAATCAATTTTGATAAACTTATTATGCCTGTACTGCACTATTATCAATAATCAATTATTAAGCATCAAATTATCAAATCAATCAATGAATATATTTTGTATCAATTTATCTTTTGTTCAGATGTCTATGATATCTGCTAATCTGGAAACATTCTACAGAGAAGCAGATAGTTAAGGGAAGACAGAAGACAAACAAAATGAAATTAAATGTGTTGAACTAGATAATCTACAGTCATTCTCACAAACTGTCAATGGACATAGGAGGGTTTCATTACCACTCAGTTAGTACATATGAAACTCTGCTTTCAAATTTTGTCCCACTTCTATATCACAGATGAAACATTCCATCTCACAAGGACCCTAGAAAACTATACTTGAAACCCACAATCAAACTGAGAACTGGTGAAGGGCATTGACAGAAATGTTGGAAAGCATGACAGCCATCCTCTAATTGTCTTAGTTTATAGCACTTCCACACACAGTTTAGTGTGTATAAGATTAAATCCTCACCAAGCAAAGAAAAAAAATCAAAATTATATCAAAGAAAAGTTTTCATAGTCCAATGAGGAAAAAAATTAATCTACTATTTTTAGTGTTTTAGGAGCATTAATTTTTATTTCTGTGTATTGAACAACTAAGAGTCATCAGTTTTTTGTACCTAAGTACAAAATTAAATATACAATTTTTTTCTGACACAAGTTAGAAATAAAATATATAAAAAATATATTAGATAACATTCCCTGACAAATTTTATGTAAAAACCTGTAGAAGAGTATGTTTGTATTTATTGCTTGAATTGTTAGCTTAAGTAAGTCTTTAACATGAAGTTGTCTGTCATATAAAATACCCTATTGCCAAAGTTGTGATTTATGTTTGTCCATCTTCTATTGGCATATGAGAGGAGGAGCTGGGTTAATGAGTTCTAGGAATTGCAGAATGGAGTCAATTGCTACCCTCAATAGAATTCTCATAATTGAGACTGCTGGAGAAAGGATCCTAAGGATCAAATAAGCAGAGTGATACTGTCTCTTCTTTCAATTATGTACAGGAATGTTCATAAAATACATGCTATAAAGTTCTTTACTACTCAAATAGAAATGTTTTTATATGACTGCCAGATTTGATATGGTTACTGAAAAATAGCTGCTGGTAGAAAACAGTTACCTTGGGGGAACTGTGTGTGTTGTCATGGAATTTATAATACAAACAGAGACAAGTATACATGAAGAGTTACAAGAGCATCAAATTTCAGCTCAAAGAAAATGAGTTATTTTCTTTGATATTGAGCATTTGCTCAAAAAAAAAATGCCCTTTGTGTCTAAGCTAGGAATTAGAAGTATAGCTCATTCAACACTTATTTGGACTAAAGCAAAACACAGGTTCTTCACACTTACCAGAAAGCCACATTCTTAAGAAATGTTTGTGGGGGACTATTTTGCTGCATATGACAGCTAGTCTTTTAGGATGTCATATATCTCAAGATTTTAAAAAGAGAGAGACCAAATTTATTTAATGTTTATTAAGTTCTAAAGAGAAAGTTAGCAAATTCTGGTGGTAGCTATAGAAGCAGAATAGAGCAAATGAAAGATTGAATAAGTAATCTTGAGGATTAAAATACACAAAGAATCCATCAGGGAAAAGAAAGAGAAATGAGAGGATGAAATGAAGATATGCTTCACTAGTTCCATCCCATGAGGAAAGATGGCATAAGAATCACAGGTAACCCAGAAAGGGATGACAGAAAGAAGGCAACAGGGAACATATTTAAAGAAATAATAGAAGAAACTTTTTTACCAGCCTGGGAAAGAAGATAAATATTCAAAATCTCCAAGATAACAGGATAACAAGTTACCTTAAAAAAATGAAGCCAACACCAATGGACATAATAATGAAAATACCAATAATAGAAGGCAGGGAAAAATTATTGGAGTTGACGAAAGAAAAAAAATAACAACAAATAACCTATAAAAGTTCTCAAATCAGGCTTTAGGAAACTTCTCTAAAAAAAGACATAATGAAACAATGTGACTGAAATACTAAAAGCTGACAACTGTCAGTCAAGGTTACTCTATCCTGCAACTGTTCATCATTAAATAAAAGGGAGACATTAAAGATTTTCTCAGGCAAACACATGTTTAAGGAGTTTGAAAACCTCTTCAAGAAACGTTAAAAGGAAATATAGTATCTATATCAAAGAGAAAAACACTCATAAAGAACTG
Organism: Uropsilus gracilis; assembly: GCA_004024945.1. Lineage (NCBI taxonomy): Eukaryota > Metazoa > Chordata > Mammalia > Eulipotyphla > Talpidae > Uropsilus > Uropsilus gracilis. Next base: position 27,158 of record PVHY01017943.1, read on the forward strand.
AAAAAGGAAATTGAATCGAGGGGTATTTTAATTTTATTATTATTTTTATTTTTGGAGACTAGGTCTTGCTATTTTCCCCTGGGAACCACAGGCTCACATTGCCCGGGGTACGACGGGCTCAAGTGATTCCCCAGCCTCAGCTTCCCAGGTAGTTGGGATTACAGGTGTGTGCCACCATTCCCAGCTATGTTTCTGAGACTAGGTCTCACTATGTGGCCCCAGGTGAGTCTCAAATCCGCTGACTCAAGTGATTCGCTCTAGGCTGCACTTAAAGGCACACACCACAGTGCCTGGCTGCATTTGCATTTGTTTGGATTAGTATTAAATATATTTCTGATATGCCTCTGAGACACAGTCAAGTTTCAGGAAAGGAACAGGAAATTGTACAGTTCTCATTGATAACAATAAAACTACTTTATAGTACATATACAGCCTCTTTTAAAAAAAATCACCCGATAAATGTACTTCAATTATCAGGGAAATAAAAGAGATTTAAGAAACATAGATTTTATAAAGTGATCCAATGCTTTTAGTAATTTAATTCCAAAGTGATACACTCAAGTTAAAATTATGATTATTTTAAATAACAGAATACTAAATCAGTATATTTTAAGCATAATTAATGTTTAAAAATGAAGTTCGATAACAATATATTTAGAAAATTCAATGATAAATCTATTTTACTAGAATGATTCCCCTTAGAAATAGTTTAAAAGTGATAATTTTACAATCATATATTTTTTTACAAATATGTTTCACAGACATAAAATGATCCCACAAAATAATTCTTCATCTAAATTAAACAGTTATGAAAGAACTTTTGTTGCTAAAAAAAGGGTTAACAGCTATTAATAATGATACCAATATACTTTGATGTCACATACTGTCATTTTTTGTGTCTGTTATGTCATTTATGTGTACCTTACATATTTATACATTATTGTATATATATTTGCTTTTGCTTGAAGTCAGATTATAAAAAAAAAAAAAAGCCTCACATTTTGAAGTGTTGCATAAAGATAGATCTTGTGGTGACCCAAAAATCACACACAAATAGCTGACAAACTGCTGGGAATACTCCCGTGACAAGGAAATGGCAAACGGTTTCTGAGGGAGGTCCGCCCCAAATGTGTTACTAGACAGTCTCCATGGTCAAGCCACTCCTCATTCCCTACTCCCTCTTCCTTCTCCCTACTACTTATCCTTGTAACACCTGGGAGTTGAGCACATGGCCTATAGCAGGTGTAAAAGTGTAACAAACTAGTTGATACAATATTGGGCACTAATCAAAGCCTTCCTTTGTATTCAATTGCTATGAAAAGACTGTTACACAAATAAACTTCTCTGGATGCATGCTTTCTGTGTGTAGTCATCCTTCTGGGCTTGAGGCTGGTTCCTGGAGCCACCCCATCTGTGTTTATGTTTATCCTAAACACAGGACACAGGTTCAGGGTTCACTAGAAACCCACATCAAACCTCTCTTTTCTATTAAAATATTAATGGTTATGGAAAAGAGAATTATATTAAATTTGAATTTTCAATCATTAGTGCAGTAACGATGAGTTATAGGAAAACACAGTTGATATTGAAATGTGAGGATTATGAGTAAATGAATATGAATGTTTGTTTTGTTAGAAAGAACTAATGCTTTAATATTACGGAATTCTTTTCAATACTTTTTCTATTCCACTCACTTAACAAATCTTTCTATTTATACTTCAGTTGAACAAAATTTTAATGAGCATTATTTTAGTATATTCACTACAATTCAGGATGCCAGTATGCAAAAATTAAAGCATTTACTCTATACAAGACACATTTGTTCTTTTTTCTCTTTGTTTCAGTTTTCCTTTTCTGGTAAGTAGCAAAATGCAGTAATTTTTATTACAATAAGACTAAAGGAAAATCTGCGTGTGAAATACAGGGATTAATTTCTTGAATATCTGACAATTCCCAATATCATATCTCATCATCCTCAAGTTCCAGAATTTAATGTGTATTTTTTTTTCAAAGAAGAACACATATAAATTATTCAATAACTACAATATAACCACTGACACAAGGACTCTGGTATGGCTTTCTCCTAGTCTTGTGTCCACACATAGTCCCCAAACTCAAGTAATCTCTTCCACATAGTTGTTTTCTCTCTTTAACTGCTTTCAATGGAACAGTATCTTGTTCTCTTTCTAAAACTAATGACCTTGCCACTATTGAAAACTATAGGCCAGTTATTTTGTAGAATCTGGTTTAACTGGGATTTCCTCAGGATTAGATTAGATTAAATCACTGTGGCTTAAGTGAAATTACCCCATTATTACATTTCCTATTTGTGACAATTAGATTTAATTTATTATATAATTTAACCAAGATTTTCATAGACCAGTATTCTTACAATAATGGTAAGAATTTTTACATTATCAGACATATGGTATATCAAATTATCAAACTGTTCCATTAATAAAATGTCTATCCTGATTAATTTATTTAGGCTGTACCAAAGTCATTAGATTTAGAAAAAGATCAAGGTACTGTTCCCATTGAAGGCAGTTATCATATAGGCAATTATCAGATGTTTCAAGAAATTAATCCCTGTATTTCAGATGCAGATTTTTCTTAAGCATGATTGTAATAAAATTCAAAATATTTCAAATTCTAATCCAGTTCTACAGAGTTTATCCTAATCTTCTTTGCTTCCATATTTTGTCATCTGACTATAAGAAATCAAACCAATTTCACATTATTTGTATACACACACAAACGTGTATGTTATATATACATATACACACTTAGTTGATTAATCCCTTTCTTTTAACACCACCTTTCAACAATACACACCCCAAACTTCTCATTTAATCCAGCCATGGACAACATAGTGAAAGTGGGTAAAAAGAGACTTTCTGTTTTTACTTAACTGGATACAGCTATCTGCCTGCTTCTCTCTCCAAAGCAGGCTACACACTCTTCATTAGCATTTTCACTGATCACCTTTACCATTGATATGCAAAAGCCAGCCAACTGCTCTCAGCTCCAAAAACTGCAGAAAAGAAAAACTTTAAAACACAGTTTAAACTTTCCATTCGTGGGTTCTTACCACCATCCTCAGCC
>PVHY01017944.1:0-30264 GCA_004024945.1 Uropsilus gracilis
GAAGAAGAAGAAGAAGAAGAAGAAGAAGAAGAAGATTCTTCTTACTCCATTAAAGAGGTCTTCAGAGTTTAGCTTGTACAGCAACTCCACATAGGTTCGTTCATTATCTGTTACAGTAGGTAAAGAATGTTAGAGCCTGTGAAGTTATCTTTTTAGGAATTTTAATAACAAAAAGCAAAGAATTAACCACTTCAGCTTCTCCCTTCAATTTTATCCCATTCCTTCTCCATTCCCCCAAGTTGAAACTTCCCTTTCATTACCTCCTCCCAGGTGCAGTCATGCCCACTCACATGCACACACCGACTGGGCTCAGGTACATTCAATCATGGGGAGGTTACAACACCACAGATGCTGGTCAGAGAGGCTAATGTTGGGAGAGCAAAAACCCTAAAAATTCACTTACCCTATAGAATGCTACTGTTATCCAGTACGTATTTATATTCCTGACATGAAAGTTTGTAAGTGATGAAAAAATACAAAAATAAAATATATTAATTTTAACTGTAATTCAATTATGCTGTTGAAAAGATAAGGCAAATTTAAAAAATTCTGTTTTTGAATATTTTTGAAAATTATTGCAAATGAAGTTGTACAACTCCAAAAGCTGGTACATTTTTTTATCCTTTGGAATCACACAACAGATTATATAGAAGACAACTCACTCAATGCAGTTTTCTTGATTCAAAACGTTCTGAGTGATAATAGTGAAAATAGGCAACAGATTTTTCGGTCCCAATTTAATAGTGAAAGCAACTGTAAAAATCACCTGATTTCTTTTTTTTTAGACAGGAAGTTTGGCAGGAGCTTTCCTTCCCAACAACAAATTTGTCTCCTGACAGTAGTGATTTGCAGCAGCTGTTGCAAATCAGTAATAATTTGGGACCGTTCCATTGCACAGGTGTGGGAAGCTTATCATTAAGAGGTTTATAAACTCTACACTGCACTTATTGGTAGTGAACAACTTTCATAACTTTTCACTTTCAAATATTTAATGTTGCAGAATTTAGAAGCTTCTCTCTTGCTCTCTTCTCTCTTTCAGGTTCAAAATAACCGGTCAGATAAAAGTATTTGCAGATTCTAAGCTTCTCTTCTTTCACTAAGGATACAGGAAACATGAGCGCTGGTAAGGGGGTTCCTTTATTAGCACTGCTAAATCTTTAAGATCTGTTGGAAAGTAAAAGAGATTTACCCCTCTTCAAGGATAATATCCTGCTTTGATTACTTTCAATATGCACCATATTTCATGACACTAGATCTCTGTAAAGGCAACAGGCAGAGATCTCTATAAAGGCAACAGGCAAAATATGATTTTTTTCTTCTTTATCTTAACATTCTTTCATGTATTTAAATATGCAGACACAAACCAGAAGTCTGCTACTGTGGTTGAATATCTATAATCATGTGTACTATCCTACCAGTTTATCAATTATCCAATACAAATTTAGAATACATTCATAGTCACACAAAATATTATCCTTTTAATAAATGAAGAAATTATCAATTTTTGCCTCGACAAGTTTCTATTTTTGGCAATTGTATGTTACTAGACCTGTTGAAATCTCTGCTTTTGGCTACTATAAAATTAATCTTGAAGTTCACATATTTAAGAATAATTCAGTTAATCTTTTATCTTGTAAAACCCCAAGTGATAACATTCTTCAGTTTAAGATAGATGAACAAGTAAAATGATTACATTATCAGCCTATTTAGTATGCTTATTTCTTTCTAGCTAATACAAACATCAATTTGCTACAAGGATATATTTTACGTCAAGGAAGTACACTTTTCTTGGGCCTTAATTACATAGTCCCTGCACTACAAAACTTATAAATAGATGAAAGCTAACTTCATCCGGTGCTTATTCTATATTTAATAGTAAGTTACCATTATTTCATCAGTAAACACTCCATATTTCAAAATCAGAATTTGAACCCAGACAAATGAATAGATGAAGTAGCTACACATTCCATTCCCCTGTTTTCAAACTTAAGTACACACACCTGTTACATTTTTCTCACATGTATAATGTAGTTACAAAAACAAAAACACAAACTAAAACTCATTTAGAGGGAAGACTGAGATGTATTCTTATTGTATTAATGGCACTGGGCTGATGTTTTAAAATGTGACTAATAAACATTATTATATTATTATACTTTTACATACGCACACATTTTTAAATATCTATCTTTCATTAAAATAGCAATAAACCAAGTCATGGTTGTTTATGTTATTTTTTAGAGAATCTTTCTTGGAAAATATAGCAAACCAAACTGATTTTCTCAGAGGAAAATTAATATTTACCAGACCTGGCTAGCTCTACTTTCTCCCTGTGATCCTTATGCAGCCAGCAATAACTACTCAAACAGAATGCAATTAACTACTTGGACACATATAGATACCAGTTGATATTTGTAAACACTTTTTATATTGTTGTGGTACTGCCATGATTTATCTCTTGTGTGGTATTTAAATCATGTCCCTTATGGTTATTGATTCTGCCATGAACAATTCTCTCACACTGTGATTCTACAGCGTTCCTTTGTTTTGATTGGAATGGTTATAAATACTGGATGGTCCACTTTGGCAGATTTCACAGTCAAGCATGCATGATGTTTACTAAAGTTCTTTTCCAGTTCTCATGTAAGGGGTAATATTTAAAATGACAAATTCTATATTTCATTGACCTAAAAATGTCTTTTTAAGTGTTGTCTTTATATACAAAGACAAAGCAGCAAGCTATGGGATTACTTATGACAAATGTCTATTATTATTGAGTTGTCCTTTTTAAATCACACAATTAGAAAGATTTAAACCATAATTTAAAAAGAGGCAACTTTCAATTGTAAACTCCTTTTATGCATGATCTTTGCATTTAATATTCTCCTTAATTAAATGTATTTAATTTTGTCATCATATATTCTTTCTTAAGAAACACTAATTTTCTAAAAATCTTTTTATAGTCATTTAATATGGTCATTTTAATAGATATCTAGTCAGAAGAGTAGAGATCTAACATAACTTACAAATTAGGCTGGTCAGCTGATCCTTGGCAAGTCCATTCATTTTTCTCAGTTTTACCTGTACCTCCGAGGACCATTAAATGAAGTAATCTATTGGAAAGAAAGTTATGTAGCACATTATCAAACTTTAAAGTCTCAATAAAAGGTGAGGCAATATCACTATATTCCAAACTGCATATAATCTCATGGTGATTTAATTTACTTAACCTGCTTGTTGAAACATTTTTCATATATCATTTTACAATAATACTTTTAAAACTTTACTTTAAAAACATTAATCTAAAATGAAGATGTAAAAATTAGCAGTACTCAATTCTTTCTTTGATCCAGAATTTGTTTGATTCTAATGAAGGGATATGTAATCTTACTTACATATTAAGATTACTTAAATATTATCAACTCAGTTTTCAGGAATATAATATATATATATTTATTTATAAGCATGTATGATAAAACAAGAACTCCTTCTGAAGTAAATTTATTTACATCTTCAAAGTAAGATGGAAATTCTCCTCCGTGAAGACATTCTAAGATAATAACAATAGGGCAGTTATTTTTTCTCCAAAGAATATGCTTATTTTTCAAGGTAATTAAGATAATGTCTTTGAAGTGGAAAGAATACATGTGTTCTCAGTCTGTTTCTATATAAATCTCTTAATCTTGGGTTCCCGCTTAGAAAATACCTTCAGTGTTTGTACAGACAGTACCTAACTCTTACCACTTAGAGTAGTTGCAAGTCTTAGACTGTTACTGCGCTTCTGTCCAAACTGGCTACAAATTGGGGGTGCCTATAACTCCATTCTCAGGCTCAGTTAATCTACTAGAATGTTGTATTAAACTCAGAAATGTGTTTACTCACAAGATCATCAGTTTATAATGGAGGATATTTTAAAAGAAATGGAGCAAGATTCTGACCTCATGGGATCTGGCAAGACAGCACATAGCAGTGCTCTGGTTCCTAGTTGTTAAAGGAATGCTCCACCTTCTGATATCACTACAAACTCTATTCCCCTCTCCACACTGAAAAGATCTCAGACACTAAGAATTATAAGTTCTAGCATGCAACAGACTGGACTTCCTGAATCGGGGTGGGGGATTTGAAAAGGAGAAAGTTAAGTATTTAAAAGGAGGTAATAATGCTGGAAAGAGACTTTAAGGAGACATGAGCAGGAAAGAAATGTAGGAATTTAGAGGAGATACTTGGAAGAGAGATACTTGGGTGAGAGATATGTGGAGAGGCTTCCAATGATTCTTGGCAGACATAATTATTATGGTATCTTGACACAATTTATTTTATATTTTCTTTCTTTCTTCTGTCCCAGATTAATGGGACCTGCTTAATCCCTGTATTTTGTTTCCCTGTCTGAAGGGACCTCTTACTTGTGGCAAGCTTTCGGGCCTCAGTGGCCCATTTTGACTTGATCCTGTCTGGCACAGCATTTGCCCTCCACCAGATGGGTAATTAGGAACTTTATTAGGAAATTCTTATTTGAAACCCTTTCTTTTCTCTCACTTGGTGCAAACCAATTCTAATTAAAAGTCAATTATGCTAAGAGTTGCTATCTTTATCTTTGTATACATACATGACAGGATCCTTTTGACATATTGCACCCCCTAATTCCCTCCACTCAGTGGTGGCACCTGGTACAATGTGCGAACACAGAATGTAAGCATTTTGAAAACTGTCCCATTTGAAATTTTATGGGGCTTCATTACTTCATACTTTTAAATGATTAATTTAACTATTGCTCATTGAAAATTATACTCAACCTTTAGCACCACTTTCCTCCCAAGAAATCAGAAGCAGGATCTAATGTCCCACCCTCTACTCATTAGTTCTCCAAACAACATTGTTAAATATTCTTCAAAATGTACCTTCATTTACATAGCAAGAGATAGTTTTAATACTCTTAACACTTGGGAAATCCCTAGAATTTCAGGAAGTATGATCCAGAAGCTGGACGAAGACCAAATGTATATGAGATGTATACATTTTGTTCATATGAATGATTTCTTATAAATCACAATACTGTAATAACTAAACCTGGCATCTATGCCAAAAAGAAAGTGACTTTAATTCATTAGTGTGATATTTAAGGGCATGTAAGAAGCAGCAAATGGGATTTATTATCATGGTAAGTGTGTTTGCCACCTCTTGCTAAAAAAAACCATTGGATCTCTGAGGGTTTACACTAGAAGACACAAAAGTCACTGGGGAATTACAGTATCACTTTCAGTATGCAGAGTTTTTTTATCCTCCCAGCCACTCTGCAGAGATGACAAAGCACTATGCCAACAATAAAAGAGAAAATCATTATGAGGTATAGCAGTGAAGACATGTTTAACAATTATGGTTGCACAAGCAGGGAAAGCTTTAGGTCTAGCTTCTATTTAATGGTAAGTGTGAACAAATTCCCAGTTGAGAAGTATTTGTGTGTGATAAGTCTCAAATAATGTTTTTGAATAAGTGTTTCTTAACACTTCAATGCTCTGACAAAGCAGCTTCAGATTAAGTAGTAATGATGTGAGGCTCTTGAGGGATATCTTCAGATCAGTGATATGGTAAAATATGTCAAGGTTAATAGAAAACTGAAGAAGGTGTAGGGATGCCATCTAAGCATTTGATAGTGAACAATCCAGGAAAATGGGCAGCAGCAAGAAAAATGATCCAATTGGATGACAACAGCTTAAAAGAATCTTTAATGAATGATTGAGGTAGAATTACCTGCAGGGTAAAGATGGTCACATTTTGAAGGTTGGGGTAAGTATCTGAAACTGCAACGTGAACCAGAGGAAAAGTTAAAAAATTTACCTGTATTCACTTTTTAATTTTAGGTGAAGTTAAAATGCCCAATATCACACCAATAGGGCACATATCTTAAGCATAGATCTTCCAGGGCATCTGCCTTTTGATAAATTACACATCCCTTATTTAGGATGATTGTCAGTGCACCATTTCAATGCAATGAATCTTAATGACTCCACCATTGATTAATTGCTTGCCTAATTGTGAAAACTGAATTAAATAAATTAGGAACAAGAAAAATCAATTTGTCAGCCTCACAGCCCAATTAAGTTATAAAGTTGACAAATACAGTTTCCAAGTTTAGAAAAAAAATCTTCAAAATGTCTCTTGGTAAGTTCCAACTTTTATTTAATTAGAAAGCAAGTTAAATTTCTTCAGAAAGTAGGGGTTACTATAAAAAACTCAACTTTATTCTTTTTAGGATGAAAATCAATCTTTCAAATAGTTTTTCAGATATATAACCTTTCTCACAGTTCTTCCATTATTATTCAGCTTAAGCATTCTACTTTTATCCCCCAGAACATAGTGCTTTCAGATTTCAAGTCTTCATGAATACTTTGACTAATTGGCCTTTAATATGATCAATTGTCTCTCTGTTGCCCTATGCTATAAGTTCTACAGTTGAGTCAGCTTCCAACTATGAGCTTATGGTCCTATATGAATAAATGCCAGATTTTTCTCTTCATGCTCTACCTACAATCAACACTATTTTTTACCTATCAGAATAATTATTCTTCCCAATATTGATCATTTGTACCCTTCTGCCAATTTTATTCAACTTTCATGATTGATTAAAATGATATTAGAACAGATAAATGTTTGTTTTGCATTTACTATATTGTATATACTGTTACAGGAATATGACATGTAACAATCCATTTACTCTTCATAACACACTTGTAAGATGGTTATAATTATTTCTACTATTTTCCTGATGATATCACTGAAGAATAGAGGGGCTAATATTGTACAACTGGTAAGATGAAATAAATTCAACTGCAGTAGGCCTACAGTAAGATTTTGACATGATATCTGCACTTTTGTCTCATAAGACTTTCTTCATAGAAAAAAAATAGAAAAAATTTACTATTGCCATGATACTAATAAATAAAATGATATTATAAATTTTTTATATTAATTCATTTAATATAGGAAATGAAATCTCTTCTATGGTTTCTAAAGTATTCTGGGTCTCAGGCACTCTGCAAATGTGCCTAATATTGTCAATCAGTCTGTCACCCATTTGATGCCAGTGGAGTCTCAAAAACACAGTGTATTTCCTGAGTTGTTTAGATCAAAAAGCCTTAGTTGTTATCTAAAACATAAATCTTTAAAATTATGTTTCATCCTTGTTTGTCTTTAATGACATTTATTATATTGTGCTTCATGATATAATAATCTGACTATGCCTTACTTTCCACAATAAATCACTGATTCTTAGGATAAAAACTAAAATACCATATATATATTTGAAATTATTGTTCCTCATGGTGTATTACATTTATTGAATTTCAGTAAATTTCTTTCATAGCTTTTAACAAAAAATGTCTATCAAATCACTATTAAGGACTTCTATAATTCCATCTTTGTTTATATAAATACAGTTCAAATTAGTTATATATTTATATAGGAAGCATATCCCTTCTTACATGTTTAACTGATCCCTAGTCTGTATCTTTGTGTGAGTTGATGTATAAGTGATACTCAAAGATAGAATATTTGATAATCACCTTCAATATTGACTAGTTCTACCATTTGTTTATAGGTTAGATTTCAACCTTGAACATTTATTAGTGATAAATGGTAACGAATATTACCTTCTTCAGATACATTCACAGTTTGTTAGAAAATAATAGGATACTAGAAAAATATTTTCAGATACTAATAATATTTTCAAGAGATTTTCAGTTTTTGATACTCAGAGACAAATATATTGAGTCTATGTAATATTTTCTACCTTTGCCTCACAGTAGTCACCTTATTTGCCTGTTTATATTTTCCCGAGCAAACATTGTTGCCAATGTTAAAAATAGTGTGAAATCAAATTCCTATCACTACAATCAGCATATCACTTAAATGACCAATTTTTGCTTCAGTGGAGATGTGCCAATTAAAATTTTACTGTATTTTTTTACATGCATACTCAGCTCATATCTCAACTTCCATAAACCACTCATGAAATACAAGAATTTTCAGACTCAATTAAATCCTATTTTGCTTCATTAAGTATAAATGCATTACCCAATTCCTGTTAAGTTTTATGGATATTTTTAACTGACTTAGGCTTTGTTAGTTGGAATCAGAAAAGTCTTGTCTATGATATTATGAAATATGAGAAAAGAGTATTTCTAGTAATGGTACCTCTTTAAAACTTCATTTAAATATATAAATTGAAAATATTCTCTATTAACGAACATTTACTTAAAGATTTATTACAAATGAGAACCTTTAGAGGACAGTAAGTTCTGCATGTTCTGTGAAATGTTCTCTTTTTGACTTTGATTTGCACTATTATATTCAATCTATAGAGGAATCTATTTTGCCAACAGAGGGTGAGCTCTCATATACTGAGACAAATGGAGAATTACTCCATAATGGTATTTAGTTCTGCATTAAAATGTGATAAAACATTTCAACACATGCCTATTTAAATGTGATCTAATAAAATGATTTCTAACCTTGACAGAACAAGATAATCATGCATGAAACTATTTTAAATAGTGGTTACCAAGCCCTTCCCTTACAAAAGAAATTGATTTCTGGGACATGATTGGGAAAATCTGTTGTTCTAAACATTAAGATGATTTTAATGAGAGGATTAGCTCAAGAGAATAGGGATTCTAATACTGATGGCCTTTATTATAAATCACATGAAACACTTCAGATTTTTGTTTCATTAATGGGTAATTATTTTACAATAAAATTATTATTACCAAAGTATACAGGGAGGTAGTAATAAACTACTATGACTAAGGATGAGAAGCTAATTCAAAGAATAAGGAGATGTCAACAGAAAACATTTCAGAAAATCACATGGAGTCTGAATAAAGGGGAAACACCACAATAGGAAACAAGAAATTTCTGGCTGGTGGAAGCAATCAGGCATAAAGATTATGGGTTTATAAACATTTTCCACAACCACCTTAGAGTTAAATAATGTTTTACCAAAGGTTACACACACCCACCCACCCCTACCCCCCCACACCCATCCCTTTATGAGAAGCCAAGATCAAATGAAAGCCTAAGATTTGAGTTTGTGAGTATTTGAAGCTTGTTTTTCTCTAAAATGACCTTATTAAGATCAATTAGATAAGATATGTCCTTAAGGCACATCCATTCAATATCTGTGCTTATCTTAAAATACAAGGCGGCTTCAGTTATCTAACTGAAATTCAGAATTACAGGGAATCACAGCTTAACTGTCACATATTTTGCTCAGGAAACAATTACAAATAATGATATTTAAAACTGGCTTAGGAGTAATTTTTTCATGGACATTCTTTTTAAAAATGTATCTTAAATAGTCATGTATTATTAGTATAAAACAAAATTTATTAATTAAGTAATGAGATTAGAAGAAAAATATCTTATTTGACTAATACATATTTTAATTGTGATTGCTCTAAAACAAAATCATGCAAAAGAAGGATCTTATATTCTAAATCATAAACAGTGTTGTAAACCAACATTATCTTAAAAAATACTCTTTTAGAGAAGTTTCTATTTAATCTATATTATGCAACTATATTATGTCATTTTGAAACATAGTTTTAGCATTTCATACATGTTGCAGGGGGGAAAGAATCTATGCTCAGGTAGATTTGTTCCTAGCATCTTCATATTAATCATATGCACGACTTCATTGGATTCCATATAGGTATTTATTTAATTGATGCATTTATAAGACCAAAACTTTTCTATTAATCTCAGAGCTAGGCAACAATCTAGGACATGACCATGCGAATGTTAAAGTATGTTTTCTCTCCATAAGTTTCCAATGTCAATAGCAAAGAAAATGCATGCAATTTAAAGTGACCGTGTCAGGACAGTTTGTCATCAGATGCAGTGATTTCCCTGAAAGTTCACATTTTCTGAATTAGATGGGGGTACAGGAAGTTAGGGTAAGTGTTCACAGTGGATCAATCATTCACAGATAACAACTAACAATAGTAAGCATTCCTTCTCTCCTCAATGATAGCTTAAACTAACTTAGAAATTTATTTTTCCCTGACTCTGGATGAAATCTAAAGTAAGACATATGTTATGCACTATTTTTAAGTATGAAAAGTCCTCTCATACCTAATTAAAGAAAATAAAAATAGCATTAAAAATAGTAGGCACGTTTTCTTTTTTAAAAATAAACATTTAAAAATATAAGTTCATGAGTCTAATGACAGAAATTCTAATTTTATTTGAAGTTAAACTGTATTCCTTTATCTGGATGCTGGTGAGCAGTATAAGGACTTCTTGATTGGCAGATCTGTCCTCTGCCTACATCTGCCCTTATCTCTTCATCATAGGTTTTGAATGACCCTTCAAGTGTCAAAACAGGGAGGAGAGAAAAAGAGACTTTTTGTAAGACACAGATTTATTCTGGTCATGGCAGATATTGAAAGCACAGATTTCCCTATAAACACCTGTCACTAATGTCTCCTAAGCTCATCCAAGACATCCAGTATTAACCTTCCCTATCTGGCCCGCACTTCACAGTGCACTAACTCCCCAAAGATGGTTTCCCAATCACTGTCACAACAAAATTCTGTCCTATACAGTGCTTGTTTTCTTTTCTTTCTCCTTCAATGTGTTTGTGTTTCTTCAAAAACATTTACTGCCAGATTTTTTCTTTTTAAATTTTTAACTTCCTACAATGAAGACATGAGGCCAAAAGTCACACAAAATGCTGTTTTTCATCTTCTCTGATTTTGCATTTGATCTAGCACTTTTCATTCAAACGCCCCATTTTTGCCACTTTCTGGTTTTAGATTCAGTTAAAAATGAAACACAATGACTCTAGACTTAACAAGTAGTTATATAAATAGTACCTCTTAAACATTTAGTTTGGGTTTGCACTGAGATACACATACACGAATAGCCCAATTTTATCTCCAGAGCAGTTTTAAAATAGGTGCTGTTTTCATAGTGAACAAAAAGGAGAGGAACAAAAGAATGCATATTATATGATTTCATTTATATAAAGTCCAGTGATTTTCTGGGGATGAGGGTGAAGACTGTGAGATTGATGAAAAAGGTACACAAGGGAAATTAATTGTGGTAAAGAAATGTTCCCTATCACATCAGAGATTTTAAATAGTTATATAAAATTACCAAAACTCTTAGGAATGTAAAACTAATATCTGTGATTTTCCTTTTTATAAATTATATTTCCATTAAAAAATAAACTCTGGGTTATTAAGGGAGACTCAACAGGAGAGAATCAGCAAATGGTTATAAAGAAGAGTGATATATTTTAAAAAGTGAATTTTGGAATATGCCAAATTAACAAAATTTTACAGATTTCTGGTGCAGTTACTGCCTGTAAAGCACATATTCTCTCTGCACTTTGAAAATTAGTTAACTATGGTAAAAATAAGAAATTAAAATAACATAGCCTTCATTACAACTACCCCAGGAATTCTCTATTCTAAGAACTTAGGGAGAAGTTACCAAAAAAATGGTGGTTCAAAAGAAAAGACAGTACAGAAATTTGTGGTTTGAAGTTGTCATGACCAGCAAAGGAATCAGTCAGAAAATACCAGGATATGAAAATTTAAAAGATACCGACAGGAACAACGTACCATTCCCATTAGCCAACCTCTCATTCTTTCTTGCTCTCACTCTCTCCACACATACACATACACACACATACATACAACATAGCACACCATTTACCACAAACAAATTTAAATGAAGAGCTGATTAAGAGAAATCTCTGGAAAGTACAGTGCTTTTCCTATTTAATTAAGCAGGTATTTTCAGAACTTTTTCAATTTCAAGTACTGTTGTAAATATGAAAAATTATACTTTCCTGGAGGATAATGCCTGAAGCATATCTTCTTTTTTATAAAAAAAAAAAAAAAGGTATGCATTTAGACAACATAATCATTTTCCTTTAGTCAATGTGTTTTTATAAAAGAAATGTTTCAGTATGTACACTTTACATAGTTTGAGCATTTTAATGGCCTAAAAGTATTTTATTTAAAATTATAGAGCATAATCACACCTTTCTGAAAATGAAGTATTCCTTTTTCATTTTAGGTCAAAAGACATCAAGGAGTCAAAGCAAAGAAAGGGAATTCTGGCAAGAAATGTAGTTCTACGTTTACAAGCAGCAATAAAGATGAGAATTTTGTATCTCTCACTGCTTTCTGCTATGCTAGAAGCAAGAAATGTGAGTCCATTTTGATAATAGAAATAAAAAGGAGACAGTTTGTTATGTTTCAAAATTTCATGAAAGAGAGATACCCTCTGAAGTTGATAGGAGTGAAAAACAGAACCTTTTAAGCTACTTACTTCCAAGTTTGAAACCAGCTTATCCAGCTTTGCTAATGAGAATGTGCTTGCCCACAATAGGGCACTCATTTCCTCATGGTGAAAGGACTAGATAGTTTCCTTTCTGAGAAAATATGTTTATGTACGATAACTTTTAATGCATGTTCATTGGGCCTCAGACTTGGGGAAGATGAATGGGTGCACAGAGGAGATTGAGGGTCAAGATTTTGATGCCCTAAGTGTATATGTATTTCCTGGAATTCCTCTCAACTTATTCAGCAACTTTATCTCTCTGAAGTACAGGTCCTGACTTCAGTAGACTTTCAAATAGTAAGCTGGGAAAAATTAGTCTCTGAGGAGGCTCACTTGAAAGATAACTTTAAACATGTGTTGTTGATTGTCTTCATATCACGTTTGACAAACATGACAAATACTTCCTTCAGAAGTTTTTTTTTTTTTTTAGTTCTGACTATGCTTTTTGTGTGTTTTTAAGTGAATATTTTGTTACTGAAAAAACTGCTTGATTCACTTCCACATAGAAAGCTCATAAAAAATTGAAAGGCTTCAATAATTTTAAGTCATTCTGTATTGCTCATGGAGATTTAAATTTTAGTTGCTAATTTTTTATTAGCACTTCAGTTTGGAAGGTACCAGGCTTGTACAAGATTTAAAATTATTAGAGCATTTCAATTTTTTATAAGCTTTCCAGTAAGGTTGCAATGGTGATTCTGCGCTTGTAAAGTAAAACACAATTTAAAACTAATCTAAATGATTTAAGTGCTACTGACTTTAGGGGAATTGTTTTGACATTCAGACTGAAATTCATAATAGATGATTAGAATCATGTTATAAAGAGGAAATACTTTTCATATAAAAGTAATAGTGATCCCATTCATGCTAAAAGTCAATTATTTATTATTGCCAATATATATTTGTGAGATGCATTTCTAAAATATTACCATTTTTACATGGTAAATTTTTGAAAATGTATTCAGATTGTGTTGCTCAATGACTGTCATCAAACTAGGTTGACTTTCGTAAAGGCAGATCTTAGATCAATGTATTTGGGTCTGCCATTCTCAATAGTTTGATTACAGTTTGCTTGATTGGTCTTAGGGCAATACTTATCTTAATATATGATAAAAATGGGTAAAAATTAATTAAGAATATTGTTACTCAAAAAGACTTGACAAAAATGATATCTAAAAGAATACATTTTATGAAAAATAAAATATTCACTAAATAATAAAATCTTAACTGGCAAAATGAAGAATTGAAGGAAAATTATTAATGTATTTTTAAAAGACAGGTTACTTGTTTGCATTATGTTTTGTTCACATTGACTCAAAAACAAAAGAACAAAGCCCTAAATATAACTGTAGGCAAGGTAAATGTATATGTAATTTTATAAAGTGAGTATAGATTCTTCTACATGTATGGATAAGACAATAAATTCTAGTGAAATGCTATCCTTCTTTTAAATTTATTGGGTATCACATTTTAATATATGCTTAAATAATGAATAATTTCAAATGTCAAAGGAAAATTCATGTGAGGAAATTTGCAGAATTTAAAATTATTTCACTTAGAGAGAAATATCACATTGATAATAAAGTATTTTAAATGACTGAAAAGTTATTTCTAGATAAGTGGGATTTATCTGGTTGCAGGTTTGTTTTTTGTTGTTGATGTTTCAAGTTTTTACTCAGAACTTAACAGGAAGACAGGGAAATGTTTATTGGTCAACTATATTAAAATATTAAAATTAGAACAGTTTCAAACTAAAGATATATTGAGTGCATTATTTCTCTGCCTGAAAAATGTCTACTCCAAAATTAGAGATTCAATTCTAAGAAAATCTAGTTAATACAAATGCTGACTGCAGAAATACTCTTATTTCATTTCTATGGTCCCTAGTTTGACAACTTTTGAAGTTGTCATTAAGGACACTAGCTGTCTTTCAGTTTATGACCTTGTTTTTCTCTAAACTATAACTATAGTATTCTTGGTACCTATCTCTATGAAATATCTTCAAAACAAAGTGACTCAGGACAATCATTTATTATTTTCTCCAACATTTTATTCATACTGAATTCATACAAAGTTATTTTCATTTGTATGTATGGACTGAGAAGACCAAAAAATGCTGGAGACTGACTGGACATCCTTCCTCCCATAAGATTTACACATAAGATTACTGTTTTGAAGACATCCAATCTCTTACATAGACACTTGCTTTCCAGAATGAATAAATTATGAAATCCTAACCAGAATAGCAAATGCCTATAATCTAGCTTCTATAGTAGAAAATATCAATTTTATCACATTTTATTGTATAAACATGTTACTAAGCCTGGCCCAAATTTAAAAGGAGGGAATTAAAACAAAAATTTCAATAGGTGGAGTGTCAAAGAATTTGTGATTATCATTCATCCCTCACCTTCAAAGTAATTTCTAGATCTTCTGAAGAAAGATTCTTTGCAAAGACTCATTCTGTTTCTGTGTTTACTTAACAATAGCCAATCTCACTCTGAAAACCATCAATTAAAAATTCAACTATATGGCAAAAGACCATAACTAAATACAATGAAGACTTGAAATTAGATACCAAGTAGAAATGGAGATACGTTTTGTGAATTAGGTGATCCTGACCCCATGTAAATATGTCTCACAAGCTCAAAAATGTTGTGTCCAGTAACTTGGAAGTAAGTTTGCTAAGTGACATTCTATGTTATCTCCACTTTTGAGACATAAAATATAAATTAAAGAGTGTGAAAACATGTTTGCCAATGAAAATGTGATGACTTCTAAATGTAATGACTGGTTAATGTGTAATTAAGGACAATAGTTTATTAATAGCTATTTAGTTAGTTGCATAGAACAGCAATTATTTAAATATCACATATTATACAGTTAGGAATTGAAGTCTGGATTAACTGTGTCTCTGGCTCAGATCTCATACAAGACTGCAGTCAAGATGTCATCTGGGCTCTAGTTTTATCTAAAGACTAAATGGAAAAGATTCATTTTAAAAACCATTCATATTGTTATTAGGAGCATTCAGGTCTTCATGATGTTGTGAACAAATGTTTCTAGCTCTATGGTTGTCTAGATTTGCCTCAGTTCCAGACCCTCCATGATAAAGTTACCACTTGGTAGCTATTGCATTCAGAGAATGCAAGCAAAAAAGGCAAAATTAAACATCATGACAGAAATCAGAGTCCTTCAGTAAGCTTATTTCAGAAGTAATATACCACCACTCTTCTCATATTCTATTCATTAGAATGAGTTAATAGGGCCAGACCACATTCACAGGTGGATAATACATTTGGAGAGGAATTGGCTGTCAATTAGGGATCATTTTACATGCTGTCTATGACATATATGCGCTTTGTATAGAAAGGGTTTATTACCAAGAAATTTAGGTTAAAGTATGAAACACCTTCTTTCTTCATTTTATGTAACATTTTAAAAATGTTTGTAATTTTGCTGACAAATTTTAAATGGCCTGGAGCATAGGCATAAACATTTGCTACACAGATTTTTTTTTTTTCAGCAGTCTTTTCAAGTTTTTTGAAATACTTTTCAAGTATTTTGAAAATACTTGGCTTGATTCACATCTCTTTCCATCTCTTATAATCCCACTGTATGTCATGATTGTGACACAGGCTTTCAGCACTGAATCAGGAAGTTAGAACTGCACAAGTTACTTTTTTCTGCTTCACATCACAACAAATTTTAAGAACAACTGCACTTGCACTACATCAAAACACCTAGTAGGATTGTGACTATAGAAAAATACCATAGAATAATAGCCACAAAAAAAAATGCCACACTAAACTAGCAAAAAGCAAGGCAAAATTGAACACTTTACACCATTGTATAAATCACAGAATTTACTTCAACAAAATTCATGTTAGAGGATCTGAGACCTACCTATAACCAAATTCAATATATTGTAGAACTGAAGACATAATCTCATCAATTGAATGATATATAAATATTTATCATAAATATACATTTAGTTTGTATAACAAATGAGAAGTATATGTGGTCTATGTAAGATATGTATATATACAGTAAAATATGAATCCTGAAAATTATGCATTTGCAATGTTTACAGTTTAGAGATACCAAATATTTTAAATACATTTAAATGGTATATTTAATATAGGAAATTTAAAAGGATATAAATTAATATTTAATTTGTCTATTAAAATAATATTTTCAACTTTCCACTGTTGCATCTTTTCTAAAAAGTCTTCATTCCTTTATTCTGATAAAAGAAACCTAATTTATTTTATAAAGTCTACAGTCTAACCCACTTCTATAATTTAAAGCTTATCTATTCCCTTTTTATTCCTCAAACCCTGATTAATAATAAAGGCACAGGTTATTCTCCTGGTTTCTTTTATATCTTTCTGAAGTCAATATACATTTCTTTTGAGGTTTTATAATTTCTATAATGAACATTTTTGCATGTAGGGGAATTGTGAAAAGAATAGGTCACTGTTTTAATGCATTTATCATTCAGATACAATAATATTCAAGAAGTTAGCAAGTCTGCTTCATATATCATTTGACCATTACTGACTGTGTGTTTAAAGCAAATCCAAATCCCCAGCCTCATCTTTTCTACCTTATATACATCACTATACATTTATTAAATCAAAAACATTTGCACTTCAGTTATAAAATTACAACTAAATATAATAATCATCTTTCATTACCCATTAAATATTGATATAATTGGCAGTCTCAAATGAGCTATTCTTTTATATTTGTTTATTGAATGTAAATTAGGTGTATACAATATCTTTAATTATTCGAGCTCTTAAGTGTTTTATCCTTCATGACATGGACTTGTTGAGGAAATTATGTCAGGTGTCTCAGAGAATGTAACATTCTGATCTATTTTCCTATGATACTATTTTATATATTCTTCCATTTTCCACATTTCTTATAAACTCTAATTTTTGAAGTTTTTTTTTTTTTTTTTTTTTTTTTTTTTTTTTTTTTTTTTTTTTTTTTTTTTTTTTTTTTTTTTTTTTAATTACAGCTTTAGCATTTTGTGTCAAAATACATCACGGCTGCAACTGTGATACTAAGGGGGTGTGTATATGTTTAATTTTGGCTTTCAGTGATTGGAAAAATATTAATCTCTCATTTATTTGCCATACTTCCTTCCTAATATTTCAACTAAATTTTCCCCAACTAATGATCTTTACCTGAATAAATCACTTCATTCAGAGTTGTAAAACTGTGCTATCATTATTCTTTTTCCTCCACACCTATTAGCTGGAATTTTATTTTTAAATGAATATATTTTACAGTGTCAACTAAGGACACATCAACCAATTTTGTTTTCTATAATTAGGTCCAGTAAATTTGTAAAATAGTGGTCAAAATGTAGTATCAGTCATAATTTGATAAAATCATGAGAAGACATATATAGCAAGGAACTTATTCAGTCAGAAGGAGGAACTATGGTTATTTCTCTCTCTAGTTCTCTCTCTCCGCCTGTGTGTGTGTGTGTGTGTGTGTGAGAGAGAGAGAGAGAGACAGAGAGAGATGGAAATGCTAGAAGATTAAAACAAACTTACTATTGAGGATAAACATTGGTCTTTCACTATTATCAAGCTTCCAATTATCACTTAGGATCATGCAGCTGCCTTCCCCATGGTACTAACTGATACCTGATCCAAAATAATAGTGAGAATTGAAGCTATTTCAGTCCTACTCTGCCATTCTGTCATGTAGATGAGAAGTGTTAAGCTTAACCCTAACCCAACAGCACCTCTTATCTATGATTATACTGTCATTTTGTGTCTGCCTTACAAATTTCACACAAAATATAGTCTAGTGTTACCCTGGAGTTTGCAGAGAGAACATTCTGGCAAAAACAATTTGAACTCAGTTTAATTGGTATAATGCAAATCTACCACAACTGCCATTCATTCCCTGATTTTAATTATCCTTATTGATTTGTTTGATTCAAGGAAGTGTTTGGAAGTGATTCCCATCTCTTTTTCTCATAGAAGTAAAATAATTTGAATTAGAGAGCAACAGCATTGACAATTACTTAGAATTATGAACAACTGGTGCTACACATGGAACAAGAATGAAATATTTTGTATTACTGCATTTTCCTTCATAAGATAATAGGTGTATGATGGTGAAAGTCAATGTTTTCTGAATCAGGAATACTTGCATTCTAAATCAGTTTCTCATGTACAATTGATATGACATTGGTTAGTCCACTTTGCTTTTAGAATGTTGGCTGTTTTTCTTATAACTGTTTATTATATAAAACTTGTCATCTTCCAAAGTTATGCAAGATAAAGAAAGAAAGAAAGAAAAAGTAGGTATAAAGGTTGCAATACTGTTCCATATTGATAGTTATAAAATATTTTCGTACTCTTGTTTCCCTATACGATACACACACACACAGAGGAAACATCTCAAGATTAAAGGATATTTTGTTGAGAACATCAATTTTATATTCCCTGTAGTAAGTGCTAGATACAACCCTCTTAATTCAGTACTAAACCAAGAATGACTATATATCAATCAGCAATCTTGCATTGACAGTATATTACTGAAATCACATTTTCTACCTCCTATATATACATAAACAAACACACAAATATATATATATATATATATCATACAGAAAAAAATCAAAAGCTTTGTTGAAGTCAAAATGTATTGCATTTAATATGCCTTCCTATCCACAAAATCTGTCACTTTTTCATTAAAGACATTTAGATCTTTTTTTCCACAACTTTTCTTTAAAACCTTGATGGTTTTTATTTTGTAACCTATGATTTCTCGGTATGAGCAAGTTTATTATTTGGCTATCCTCTCCCAACCACCTAGTACATGCAGTAAGATATGTTTTTAGCATGTGGTCATCTTATTTAAAAAAATCGAAACGTTTTCTCTTAAAGAGACAAGTTGCTACACATTTATGCAAAATCCAAGACCATCTGTGAAGAAACCTTTGATATAAATTCAATACTTAAAAAATGTGATATTACAAAAAGATAGCAATTATTTTTTACTATCAAGTTTTCAAAGGACGTTGCTCAGGAAGTGAACTTTTAACTTGAGTTAAAAAAAAAGGATTTTAATAGGTATAAAAAGGGAATGAAAGTCAAGTTGAGATGTCAAAATGAATTATAGACTAGAAGGTATGCATATCTGACTTGGACAGAACATGTGGAGGGTTTTCTTTCTGCTGTGCATATAGGCTAATCTGTATTGTACACTTCAAAAATAAACTAATAGAATAATAATCTAGATTAAATTGCAAAAAATTAAGGAAGATAACATATGGGTCCAAAACCCAAAATCAGAATATATGTGGCTCACTTTTCAGCAGTTTGTCATTCTTATTTGAACCCTTTCTACTTCAACCTCCTCTCTTCTATGCAATGTTTGGAATGATCTATCTATCCAGATATCTTTGAAAATATAGCTCTACTATTTTGAATCTGCTGGAATATTACTTGAATCATAAAGGAAAAACATTTCTCCCTCTAAAAAGTCTATTTTAACACACATTTTGTAAGAAACTGGATTACTTGGCAAACATACTGCTAATTTCCTTTTTATTGCTTTTATCCTAAAATTCAAACGATGATAGTTTTCAATCTGTATGAAGAACATACAGAGTCATGAGGTGTTTCAAGAGCTGAGATAGATAAGAACATGATGGCTAACATACAATGATCCAACAAGTGAACAGAAGATGATGTTGTTCTGTGGATAGAAGGATAGAGGCCAGATAATACACAAACCTTTTGACCATGGAAGAATGAACTCAGTAATTCCTGAGTAAGTCCAAAAGGAATGAACTGAAATTTTATTTTAAACATAACATAATCTATTTTATATTTCATAAAACTTGCCCTGGCTACTAGAGGAAGAAAGGAGAATATACACAAAATAGACTGCGTTGTTGTGACAACAATATGAGCTAAGAGGGTATCAGTGGAGATTTAAAAAAAAAAAAAAGTAAATGTAGTTCTCTTTAATCTGGTTATAGAGTTGTGAAGAGTTGGTGACTGATTGGCTCAAATACAATTTAAATGCCTAGTTTGTGTCACTGAGTGACATCTCTTGCCATTTACTGATTTAGGGAAATCTGCGGGAATAACATGAAAAATACTGATTACAAAATTATTGATACAGTACTTGACTAGTCACATAGTGCTGCCAAGAAGGAAATATTTTTTATGTTGAAAGCATAACTGAGAATTGAGGTCAAAGAGATAAATATTCCTGATCACATGCATAGAGTCTGCATCGTATTCACACATATATAAATGGATGAGGTTATATAAGAGGACATGGTAGACATGGAGAAAAAGAAGTGAAAATAACAATCGAACTATAAAAAAAATTCCAAAATATTGATTTGGGGATATAATTTAGAGTCAGCAACTGACAAGAAGGTGAAATGAATTGTAGACAAGGATGAAAACAAGGAAAGGGAAGAAAGAAGAAGGTTTAAAGAAAAAATGATCTACTCCCTTAAATGCTATTGACAAGTCTAGGAAGATGGTAACTAATTTTATTTTTAATTGTTCCTGTTTGTCATCAGAAAAATAAGTGTAAAATCCATATATCATTAATCATAAGATGATGCCTGCTTTAATAGGGTTAAATAAAAATGGGATGAAAGAATTTTTGAGGGCAACTAATTATGAAGTTTGGTTATGATAAAAAGCAGATATACAATGTATATTATGTAGGGAATCTGTGATGTTAGAATTTGTTTGCCCCTAAAATAAATGATATGAAATATTGCTTTTACACTAATTGGAATGATAAAATATAAGGAAACACTGATTTTTGTAGAAAAGGCAAGGAACACACTCAAATTGCAAGATAAGACGTCATGGTAGGCAGCTTCCAAAATTATTCCCAATGATAATTGCTTCCTGGTGTAGTCTTCACCTGTGTTTTATCAAGGATGTTCTCAGTAACCAATAGACTATGTTGCCTTGATACATTCCTTCCAAGTAGAGCACTAGGTTATAAACGAAAACAAGTTCTATATGTATGACTGCAGAATTAAGGTTACTAGAGAATGCTGGGATATTAAGGATAAAGTGGAGGAAGGGACCCAATGGACTGAGGGGATTATGTGTGCCCTGGTAGCTGGATTGAATATGGTTCTGTGCTTATGAAGAGGTATGAACATATTCTCCTGGATCCTATGCATGCTGTATACCAATGCTACATCAATTAAGAAAAGAAAAAAAATATGCATACTTGCCCTCACACTTTTTTTTTTTTTTTTTTAACTTCTTAGGAGGCCAGAACTTGAGTTGCCTAAAGAGAGTATGGGGAGGAAATGAATCTTCCAGCCAATGTTCATATGAATAAGCACAGATGAGAATCATAAAGATATAGGGAAAAAATAAACAAAAGCCACAAGGAAAAGTCAAAATAGCTAAGCACCAAACTGAAGCACACAACTTTGGGCAGGAGGGAAAAGGGGGGGGTGGTGGGGAGGTAAGGGAGGGGTGAACCCCTGGGATTAAAATGATGTAAAATTTATATATAAGTAAATTTTTAAAAAGAAAGAAAAGAAGCCAATGCACTGAATGAAAATTGACCAATAACTGGAAGTGAAAGAAGAGATGGAGTAAACAGAATGGGGGACAAAGGGAAGGGGAGGGGGGAGGAACACCCAAAAGGCAAGAAAAAAAGAAATGTAAACAGTCTGCAGCCTACCTTACATCTTGAGCACAAATTCAAGGGAGACTAAAGCAAAATCACTCCTAAAAACACTCTCAGATTCTTGACCCTCAGAAAATGTAGAGACTAACAAATATTTGTTTTAAAAACTGTTACTTTGAAGGTAATTTTTTACAAGCAAAAAGAAATAATAAAGACACTATCATATGTCATGACACTGGTCATTCTTGAAAGGAACACTACTTGCTGAATTTCTATAAATAAAGGAAAAGACGTGAAGTTGCAGGGAAATTTGTGAATGTATTTCCATTAGTTCTGCATCATCAGAAGGTAACACAGTCTCCTACACAATATATACACACTCAATATTTTCTGAAGGATAAAATATGAAGCAACATTTTTCTCACAAGAATATCAGATTCCTATGTGCTGCCATAATAACCAGTATTGTGAGTGATTAATTGTGTAAACTCTGAGTCAAATTCCCTTAATCAAAGCTCTGATTTATGACTACTGGTTCCGCTTCTTTAGAAATAATTATGTGTTAATAGTAACAACTTTATATGTGTTTCAGAGAACAAACTAGCATAATCTCCATATATGTCTTCAAACAGTAGAACATAGTGAACTTGGAACTTCAAACTTGGAATATAGAGAACACTCAGTAAACATTAGACAGATTTTTTTTTTTCACTGTTTTTATATCATGGCAGTAATTTGAATCAAAAGTCTCAAAAATTAATGATCTTACACTGAGGGATCTTGTTAAAATACCAATTCTAATTCAAATAATCTAAGGGTGATCTTGAAATTCCGGTTTTAAAACAAGCTTCCAAGTTTTTTTCTGTCAAAGCAGCTCTAAGGAGCACAATCCATGAAGCAGATAATTAGGTTTCCTGGGTAAAGTAGTGTCTAAAAGTCATGACACTATGCAGTGTCTAAAGACACTATGCAGTGTCTAAAAACCATCAATTTTTTTGACAAGAAAATACAATGATTTTTCTCTTACTATAATTTGAATACTATAATGAATCAGTTGCAAGATAGGACAATAATATCCTTGTACCTTTAAAATCTAGAAAATATATTTTTTCTGCATTGTATTTCTATTCCCAAGAAAATTTGATGTTATGTTTTAGTAATATGGCTCTAATTTAGGATAATCATATTACCTAGACTAAACAATTTACAAATTACTTAAAAAAGAAATGCCAAATTCAAGCCTATACATTTAAAATATGATAAAATTTAGTTATCTTTTAATGAGACATTCTATAATTCACATTCTCTTCTAGTCAAAAAAGCAAGAATTTCACATAGCAAATACTGTCATAAAGTGACTTAAATTTTCTAAATAGAAATAAAAAGAACATGTTCCATATTTGAAGAACTTGGTACTTAAAATTTTACTCCACACCTCTCTCTTAGATTCCAGGGGTCAAAAATGCTATCCTTTATGATGACTAAAGTAAACAAACAAAAAAAAAAATTGTATAGATATTTCTTTTTTTGTATGGCTTGAACAATCAAACCTCTCAAATCCTCAATTTAAAAGCATTTCTTCTAGGTATTTGGACTTATGACACCTCCTTATTTCGATACAGGTAGGTGACTCTCCCAAGCTCACCCATTACAGCTGGAGGAAACATCTAGAAATTACTTGTCCCCAAAGACAACTTATGTTTTAACCATTTTTATGAGCAACATGTTGCTGGCCAGGAGAACGCTTAAGAAATCAGAGTCATAAGGAAAGAAACCATTTGGCCAGGAAATCATTCTTATAGAAAAGCTAAGTGTGACTTCTAATTCATGGAGGCAAGCTCTGAAGGAGATTATCATTTTCTTAGCAAGCAAGATAAAACAAAACAAAATGGGATGTTTCTCACACCTTTATGAAGAGAACTGGGAACTAGAGAGGATTTTAAACAATCTTTCCATTTAGGAAGTGTCTGCATTAGGAAATACCAGTGTGCCCTTACTGAAGTTAAAAATTAGGTTCCAGTTAATGTGATAAATTTAATATAAACTGGTATTTTCACTTAGAATTGAGGGCAATTTCTAGTGAAGACAATTTGTCTCTCTCTAGTTCCTCAGGGCTGTTACTAATGACCGAGCTCTAAATGGAGAGTAATCTCATCTGACTCTCACTTTAGAGAAGCCACCCTTGTGGCCATATGGCATTTCCAGGTTTCCCTTAAAGAGTTCTGATTGTCATCAGGAATAGAGTGGGAGCCTAGATATAAACAAATTATCAAGATCCCTCCTCAAAAGGAGCTTGGCAAACCCAAACAGCAGGCACCTCAGGGAAGGGAGAGGTATACTAGCTGGGGTCAGTGGTTATATTCAGGTTCAGTCTCTGGGCTAAATGATTTGTTTTTCATAGTTGTCTTCTCCTTTCTCTCTCCTAAAATGAAACTCATTAAGAACAGTTCACTCAATAATGCAGACTTATCACCCTCTTGCCTTTTAGATCAGTTACATTATGAATATAGAGTCCAAGCACGACAAAGATTTTTACATGATTAACAAGTGAAGCTTTTGTATGCATTTGCTTATATCTTTTACTTACATTGTGCTCTAAATTTCAAGTTTTTACCATAGGACTGACTGCTATTGATTCTAGAGATTTTCCTAGCAGCTAAAGTGATAAAGGCTTATGACAAAGTAATATTTTTAAAACATAGCCTCCAAATTACTATGCATAGGACTTTTATTTACAGAAGCAGGGTAGCACAGCCATTGTTTGAATTATGTTCTCAAACAAGCAAGAAAACAACCTTCCCTTATATTATAAGCATGTTCATCTGAGTCCAGAGACAAATTCTAATAGTTCCTGTCTTGTATGCAACCATTTGCTAATCCAGTCTGTTAACTATAGATATGGAAAGGGTATGCGTTAGTATTGGACTTCTAATTCAGTCAGTGTTACATGTGCCTTTTTCAATTATCAGAGTATATAATCAGAGTGTCTGAGTGCTTATTAAGTCTATTGTAACCAAAAATCAAATTGTTGGAACAAGATGGAGATACATAATCAGCTACCTAAATTTTAGACACAGTGCCTAGATGCAATATATTTAAATTTCATATAACATAAAAATAACTCTAATATCCAAATATGGTCAGTCATCTAAAGCTACATGCTAGATTGAATGAATAACAGACTCTTGGCTTCTGATATGGGTACAAAAGACAACATTTATATTGCCTGAGATAAAAATTTGCTATAGGTTCTTGCAAATCAGAAGTATATCAATTATAAATTTTAGAGGAAGATATCTAAATATGGTTTTGTAATAGATATTTCATGTATACAAGTGAATCCTATGGTTATCTGGCAGCTTCATCATTTCTAAATTAATAAACTATATAATGTAAGTTTTGACAAATTCTAAATTAATTACTCTGATAACACATAATTTTAAATTACCAAAAAGCTGTATTTTCTGTAAGTTCTGTATGGTCAACATTGTTCTTTATTGTCTTTGAAAAATTTGTATTTCTAAATATATTTAAATTTAAACTAATATTTCATTTAAATTGATTTTAAAATTAATTTATTAATTTAAAATATTTTAAAATAATGCATTTAATTTAAACTTAATATTAAAACTCAATAATTGTTTAAGTTTTTTTTAATATAGAGAAGAAAAAATAGGATCTAATTTTAAAAGGTAAGCTACAAATAGTAATAGTCTTTCTAAACTAAACCCCAGGAAGTATTTCTGTTTTTGTTGAAATTGATGAGCTGAATCTGAAATTCATGTCGAAATACAAAGCAACTTGAATAGCCAAAATAAATGTGAAAAGGAATAATGACGGAAAATATACAGTCCCTGATTTTAGGATTTATTATAATGCTACAGTGGTCAAGGTTTTTGTTATCAGCATCAAAGGTAGATATATAGGGGAAGTGAACAAAACACAATACAAGAGTAGATGCACACATATAAAGCAATGAAGAAGATGACTCATTTGAGTAAGTTAACCTCATTTCTGCACATTATAATTCAAACAGCACAGATGGTTGGGTCACATCCTAATTTTTGTTTCCTGCTAAATTGGACTGGTATGGGGTCCAGCTATTATTATTTCTACAAATTCCCAGTGATTATAAAGGTTGTCCAGATTTGAAAATTTTAACTTATATGTGACATTTACCCACCCTTTTCTTGAATTGCCATATATCTTCATCAAAACTTGAATAGGAAACCAGTTTTTCCTTTTTCAGTTCACTACACAGTCTTCTATAGGAAGAGTCCATGGGCTTATTTTCCAGGAAATGCCTGATATTTGCACATATAATTAGCCAATTCAGAGCTTATACTGCATCTAACACCAGCTGTTAAATGTTCATTGCCAAAGATTGCTTTCATAAAGGTCCATGAATGTATGTAACACAAAATCATAACAGCGACAGTTCTAGGTATCTGGGAGAAGATACATAATTAAATAACATCATATATAGCACAAGGTATAATTTCTATTCAGATATTTTTCAAATAAATTCACTACAAAAGCTCTCATTTATCTTAGAGATGTTGCCATGGAAATTATCACATCATTAATCCTTTTAGTAACATTAATCCTTTTACTTCATTGGTAATTGATGGACCACCAAAATATATATTCTCAACTCTTTGTTCTTGCAGTGGCTTATGTGTGTATGCATACAGGATTCAATCCAATTTATCCTAACATCTTTGTAATGATCAAGAGAGCCTCCTAAGAATATTGTTGTGATAGCTGCTTACCCATTTTGATTACAGCCCATTTGGGAGTCTCAAACAAAGCAGGTTTGTATCTAATTGTACCAAGAGATGAGCATGGGGTCACAGATCATTTTGTGGAATTTTCTCAGTGCTGGGGCAGAATTCTAAGATGGTCCCCACTCTTTTAATTGTTAAGAATCAAAGGAAGTATATAGCTAATTTTTGTTGTTGTTTTTGTTTACCCTATGTTCATTTCATCATTACAGTTTCTTCTAATACTTCATAAGTAATTAGTTTTCAATAAGTTTTAAGCCTGAGGGTTTGTTTTGCTACTCTTTATGCTTTGCTAGTTTACTTATGTTATGGATTTTGCTCTTCTGTTAGTTTAGCTTAATGGTAACAATTTTGAAGAATTTCAAATTAATACCTTTTTGACAAACAAATAGCAATATTCCTAATGTCTCTTTGCTAGGGAAAATCTAAAGCCAAGATTTTATCTATTCCTGAGGCATTTAATAGCTTCAGTTTAGTTTATAAAACTTGATTTTTTTCCAGTCTCACTAGGTTGCAAGTTTTAAAACTCTCAGTCAACTTTCAGTCAACCTGTAGATGAAAGGTTATAGAAGAGGTCATTTTAGGAAATACTATTTTTTTTAATTCCTTCATTTCAGATGATCACAACTAGCCTACCATATGTCTTTTGTAAGAGCTTGGATGAATGTATACATTCCAATTTTCTATTATGTATTCTGAAACCACAGTGTTCTTCAACCTATATTTGAGATTCAAAATATAGTAACAGTTTGACAAAGTGCTCTCTCATCACATAAACAAATATGTCTATTTCTCATTGGTGATGGCGATTTATTTACTAGCAATGTTATATCTTCAAGAGTCAACAAGCAATATAATAGGCTTTATAATTTGTACTTGTTTTAGGTATCTAATACTACTTTAGTGCTCTTATAAATCTTGAGGTGATAATAAAATATATTTAATAATGCAAAATTATGAATATTAAATTACATAACCTACACATAGATTTAAGGTAGAACTTGGGAAGCAAATTGATATCTAACCAGTCATTTGTAATAATTTGCATATATAGAAATAGTTTCTAAATTATTTAATGTAAGAGAATATATTATATTCTCATATTGTGTTAAGTGAGCATTTCAAATGAAAGTTTTTGAAACCAGAAATTGTTACAGTAAAGAACTTTTAAATTATCTGGTTTTTACATTTTCAACAAATTGTAATGCATGCAATTAAGTATTAGTCATGAATACTAGTACATTTTAGTATATCAACCAGAAGAAACATCAATAATTATATACTAAGCCTTTTTCTTATTGGACTGGAATAGTCCTGTCTCAGTTGGTTAAGAGGGGTATGAAGACATAATCTGCTGTAGATGAGAGAATATTCAATTTTTAAGACCCCCAATTAAGGAATAAAAATTGAAATACTCAACATTGTTCTGAATCATTTTGAAAATAAAATATGGTAGAAATAATTTCAGGACTAAGTAGAAGCAGATTCAAGTTTCTGAAGTCTGACAATAAGCAAATCTGATGTTGCAAGAACTTGTGTCTTCCATTCAGTTCTATTTGGAGTTTTCAATTAATTAAAAAAGTGAGACCGTATGAGCAGTAGAGCAAAATACAGGAAATAGAATCTGATATCTCAATACTATCTTGAAAATAAACACCTGCTTATAATATTTTTGACAAAAGTTTGGCACTTGAAATTCTATCGGTTTCCTTTGATGAACTATAACAATGACCTACTAATTTGGGGATTGACAAAAACTCCTGTTCTCTAGAATCTGGCAAAATTTCTCCTTTAAAAGTTCCATATTATCTTATACTCAGTGAATGCAGGGTTTTTAAAGTGTTGTTTGATAAAAAGTTGTCTTGTTCATCAAATAGTCTGTTTGGTTACACGTTAAAGTAGACACAGACAGTACACAGAAGTCAATTCACTTTCCTTTACCAATTTACTTACTTGTCATCCTCGCCTTCAGTCCCACACACACTTTAGGCTTTAGCTACAAACTTCTACTCTAACCACTGATTAGTTTCAGCTACATTTTAGAAAGAAAATTGCTACTAAATTCATATTATATTGATTTAATAAGATCCCTATGTTGCATATGGTAATAAAAATAATGTAAGGTCAAGATATGCATTTTGAGCTGCTTATTGAACAATTATAGCATATTTAGCTCCATTATAAACCACAGTTGCATATATTAAAGGAACTGTTCAATTGAAAAATGAATAACATAATAATGTGTAGTGATAGTTACCATTCATGGATATAATAGCCAAAAATAGTTGTATGTTTGTATGTATGTATGTATGTATGCAGCATGTGTGTTTGTGTATATATAAACATGATATTGCAGTAGAGAAAATTTTTTCATCTATCACATGAATATTCAATATCATTTTTGTACAGTAATATCTAAATAGAATACATAATTTATCATCAATTTCTCTAGGACCTACTACATATCATGTACCCAATAGTCTGCTGCCAAGATTGGCAAAATTATCCTTTATAGAGGTAGAGAGTGAAGTACCACCTGGATGTAGCCACCAACTTGTTTATTGCTGGACTTATTTCCTGATATAACTAAGTATTTCAGCTTAATACCAAAAAAAAAAAAAAAAAACACAATAAAAATGAATTACTGTGAACAGTATATAATAAAATACACTGATTTCACCTTTCCTGGTAGTGAGATACATTTACATTTCTACTTTTCAACATGAGCTTTCAGTATAATAAAATTAGATTAGAATTGTGACTGTTAGTGAGATAGTTATTGTCTCCAAACTATAGAAATTATTCAAATAGCTCACCTGATGTGAAACGGTCTATTTTTTTTTTTTGATGATTTTTTAAATCTCAACTATGCCTTCTTCCCTTCAGTTCCAAATGTAGGCAAATTGGTAAAGAAACCCAAGTGCCCCCCTTTCTAGCATCTGGTATGGCATTTGAACCCACAAAACTCTCCTCATTACATACTCTCAGGGCAGGTAGGACCCACACAAGTCAGTTTCCTGTCAAGCCATTTTCAAACATGTTTATTCACTTTCCCTGTAAACAGAGTCTCTTTAATAAAGTAATAACTCTCATCACATCAAAGTTAACAATGAAAACAAGTTAGACTAAATTTCGCTCACCAAAAGTCTTGTCAGGATGGTGTTAAGAAAGCCAAAGATTTGTAGACACTATGAAGACACATTCCAAGAATGTGAACTAATGGAATAGGAATATATCAAGAAGAATAAGCAATATAAGTAAAATAAATAAGTAAACAAATAAATAAATAAATGCGCATTTCTTTTAATTTTTCAACTCATTTGTATTGATCATATCTTTATTTTTAAAATAAAAATGAGTGTGTTTTTTAATGAGGTGTTGGTGGACATAATTAAGGGTGGTATTAAACTGGTTAACTGTTTACTTTCTGTCTGTGAAAATGTGACTGACTAAATCCATAAAAAAAAAA
>PVHY01017945.1:0-30275 GCA_004024945.1 Uropsilus gracilis
GGGAATCTTCAGGTCAGGGCTCATCCCAGATAGAAAGTTCTGGAAAACCTGGATGTCCTTCATTCCTTTTCAGTCTGAGCCCCCACTTGTGTTTGTGGTGGGCAGGCAGTGGGGGCAGGTAGTGTCCTTAGCCAACCTGGCAGAGGAATCTGGCTCGTGACCCAGCATGCTCTCCCACCTCACCTAAACAGGGTGCACCAAAGCTCTGTGCTTTCCTGACCTGCAGTGGGAGAAGAGCAGGTTACGCACATCAGCAGGGGACAGAGCGGCTATGTGGGAAGCAATCTAGAGCCGGTCCTAGGAGGGAGGCGGCTGCCTCGTCTTCCTCTATGGTATGTAGAATATTTCGAAGTTTTAGCATCCGCCTCAGTGCCCCATCTGTAAAGGAGAGAAAAAGGAAAATCCTCATTGCAGAGGGCCATGGGGAGAATGAAATGAGATCATGCGTGAAAAGCACTGCACTTTGCACTTGATAGCCAGGCTCAGACCAGAGCTCAGGAAGTGCCTCAACCTCTCCTGCTACCCTGTGGCACCGTGTACCCTGCGTTCTTCTAGACACTGAGTGTCACTGTTTCCTGACTGGCTGCTGTGATCTCGAATCGGATCCTGCAGACTCAGGCTATCTCCAGCCTCAGCCTCCCAGGTAGCTGGGCATACAGGCGTGTGCCACCATGCCCAGCTATTTTTTTGAGACTAGGTCTCGCTATGTTACCCTGGGTGGGTCTCAAACCCACCGTCTCAAGCAATTCCTAGCCTTGGCCTCATTTCCTACGCTGGGATTAAAGGCACGTGCCTCCGGGCCCGGTCCTTGCTGTCATCTCGTGACGATCTCAATCCATCTTGTCATTTGCAGCAACAGGGTTGGAACACAATGGTGTGGTCACTCAGAAGGAGACCTACGTAGCACCCAGTTAAAAGCAAATTTCAGAACAACAGTAGAAAATTCTTTAACATGTCTAGATTTGCATGGAATAGACTTAGACTAAAAAAATTATTTGTTGTTTATTTGAAGTAGAAATTTTACTGTGTATCTGTGATTTCATCTGGCAGCTTAATGTTTCAGTTCAAAGCAATAAGTGGTCTTCAATCATCAAAAAATAATAATTATGGATATTTTTAGTGTTTTTATTTATTTGTACTTAAAGTGTCATTCACACCCCCCACCCCAGCATAATTAAAAAAGAGGTGCTTCTTATCCTTCTTCAACACAGCAGAAAATGAGAGCTGGGAGTCCGAATTCTTTGTTAGCACTCCAAAAAAGAGCATAAGTTTGCCTCAGTCTAACAGAGACAAGTTGGGGCATTTTGGGGGTACCAGGATCTGCTAGGGCACTAACCCTGATTCACTGAGGCTATAGACCCAACAGAATCACAGTCACACATTACCTGCTTAACATCCATAAATGTCTTAACAAGACCAACATCATTCACTCCATCTTTCAAGAAGCTTAAGATGTTCTGACAGCTGTTTTTAAATGTCAAATTTAAACAACTTCCTAGAGAAACAGGTTTTAGAACACCTTCCAGATGAACCTGAGAGATGAAGGGCGAAAGAAAGGTCTGTGCTCTGAGATATATTAAAAACACACAGACAGTCCAACACAAACAGAAACCTGTCTTAATAATGGAAACATTCGGCTTTAATCCACCAATTATCTAGTCATTCGTTCTTGCAAGTTAGGAGGCTGTTGCAGGTGTTGCGCTTCTGCAGGTGTGTTTGGGAGGTCCTCTTTGAAGAGAAGGTGCTGGACATTACAAGTGTTACCAGCTTCCAGAGATTCTGTCCAATGTCAATGTCGAATCATCAGGTCCATGGGTGCATGGTTGTCAACACTGCAACACAGATGTGTCTATTACCAAACCTTCATCACTGCCACATTTCAGCACACATCCTTTGATACCCTGATATATGAAGAGTTCACTTTCTCTAGACTTACAAGGGTTTTGTGAGACCTACTAGCCTCTGGCTGGTTCTCGCAATGAAACCGAAGTTTTTCTAGAATTGAGGGTTAACCAACAGTTGATCCTTGAAAAACAGGAGTTTAATTATCTAAGTCCATTATTACATGGGGTTTCTTATGAACATGCGACCTAAACTTATATATATCAATAAATACTATAAATGTGTTTTCCTTTCTCTAGCGAAGATTAGAGAGTCAAATTCATACAACATGCATCAATATATGTTGTTTATGCTGTTGGTAAGACTTCTAGTACAGAGCAGGTTATTAGTATTTACATTTGGGGAAGTTAAAAGCTCGGATTTTCAAGTAGAGTCAGCGTCAGTTCAAGGATCAGCTGACATATCTCTGGAATATCCAATAAGGAGCTGGGTTTTTCAACAGAACCTGGTGGGGTAGGTGGGTAGGAGATGCTTGAAGAGAGCAATCTAGGCAGATTACTTCCTTTAAAATAACTGATGTATTGTTGACTCTTTTTCACAATTCACCATGCTTTACCAACATAAGACAGCTAGTCACCACCGTTGGACTTCTGGTCTACCTGTCTCTCATCTCTTATTTGACTTTCTGGCCTCTTGGACCTTGACATGGAAGCCTTAGTGGCCTCAGGTGCTATGTGTCATTATGTTCTGTCTGGGAGAATGGCTAATGGTCTTGCAGTACTCTTGTATGACAGATATCTGAAACAGCTCCTCCATTTTCTTTCAGAGTCCTTTTCCATTGAATTGGATAGAGTGACAGACTCTATTTCCTTTTCATTTATCCATATTAAATTTCCTTGGCATGCATGGCAATGATTTTCCTTCTTACTTAACCAAAGACCTAATGTTCCTCTTTAATTCATCACATACAAATAACTTGTCTTCGGTCTGACCCACCATTTAATCAAATGTGCCTGTATATACTAAAACTTAGTGACATATATAACTAAACTGTACTCATGACAATAGTTAAATGAAGCATATTCTAAATTGTATATGTTGACTAGCTGAAACCAGATGTTTGGACATTTCAGGCAGCCTAATAATGTGCCCTATAAATGCAGAAGGTTTCAGTCCCTTCAGGTTTTAGAATAATTACTTGGCATTTACTTGGATGGTTCAGAGGAAGGATGGATGAAATGACAGCAAATGGCAACTGTCAGCTTTGATGTCAAATTACCTTCTGCTTTCAAATTTTCCTACCTCACACACACAAGAGCATTTAAATACTCTACCCACCCTCCCCAGAAGCTGCTTCAGCAACTTTTAGATGTTGTTTGAGAATTTTCTTTGAAAGTCTCACTCCCCTGCCTAGAGCAGCTAATTGCAGTAAAGCAGAAACAATTTTGACAGACAGTTTAGGTAAGATGCTAATAAACATTCTTTGAAGACAGAGAATTCCATGGTCTAATACCTCTTGAAATAGCTGCTTTGAACAAATCAAGGTTTTTTTTTTGGTTTGTTTACTTTTTAACACCCAAGTTTTTAGATCCCTTTGTCTTATAACTCGCAGAAAGAGAAGGAGTTTGGGGAGATGGGACACAGATTCATTATTTCCTAATCTTATTTTGTCATGGCCTTTTTCTAAGATCACTTTTGCACTATCTCAGATAGTGACATTACATAGTTTGGGACATTCTTTGCCCTGGAGTTTTATTGTTTTTGACATGGATACCCCATTCCTTGAGAATAGGAATTATTTGTTGTTCATTACCTTTCCAGGACCTCCTACAGTGCCTGACTCACATTCTTGCTGATGAATGTGTTTTAACTAAATGACTGGGCACGGAGTGGCAGAGTGGGTAACCAGTTTGGTTCCTGACACTACAGTGGAAGCCAAGAATCATGCACCTCATGGTGCTGTCACTTTGTGAGTAGATGACTATGCTCCATGGCCCTCACTCTTGAAGACAGCATGGGTGGCCAAAATTCCTGGGAAAAAATTCAATAAGAAGAATTATACTGTGAATGGGAATGTAAACTGGTACATCCATGTTGGATAGTGATCTTGATCTCTAAAAAACTAAAAATGGAAACACAATATCCATTCAGCTATTGCACTCCTGGGCATATTCAAAGTATGTGAAATCATCAATTTAAACAACTACATGCTCTGTAGTATTTGTTACAGCACAATTTACAGCAAGCAGGATGTAGAAGCAACCTGAATGCCCTGTACAGAAGACTGGATCAAGAAGATGTAACCTTCTACACATTCAAAGACTATTTAGATCTAAGGAAAGATGAAATGTTGCCAGTTAGGGTAAAATGGAAGGAATTCAAGGGAATTGTGTGTTGTAAAGCAACTTGTAAAGTGAGTCAGAATGACAAAGGCAAGATTTGAACATTTCCATGACATGATTCAACTAAGTGAAATATTTATAAAAATGAGTGAACATTAATGAAGTGAGATTTTTGAGACTAAGAGGGAGAGGAGTTGGGGAAAGCACCAGAGGGTATAAGAAATGATTGGGGGAAATTAAAAAAAAAAAACACTATGTATTTCTGTTTCCAGAGGAACGAGGAAGGCTGGTGGATTGACTAATTCTAGGGAATTCACTCTGTCTACTCTGGTTTTGTGATATAACTTGTCATGATTACAAAAGGCCATCCCCATGGAAAGTACGGTTTCCCCACACACTGGAAGACGGCTTCCCCTTCAAGCAGAGTCACGGGTGCTTTCCAGCACAGTGGCAGGCCTTGCTACCAGAATAGATTAATTTTGTCATTACCCTTTCTCAATTTCTGTCTTTGACCAGAAAAAAGAGGTTAATTGTGTGCTGTTTCTCTGGAGAATGAGGTATCAGCATTTTAATTTCTGATACTTTATGAATTGTGGGCAGCTAATTAAAACTTAAAGATTAGAGAAGCTCCTTTGGCTAAGAGGCCATTTGCAGGATTGTGAAATGAAGAGAACAAAGGATTGTCTTTCCTTTTTATTCCTACAGCTTAAATGAAACTTCATGCTGAAATAGAACCTCGAATTGTTCTTCATACTGAGTTTTCATTGTGTTGACGCTAATGTGAATTTTGCAGTGTGTGGTGAAAGCTATTGAGGGGTTAACATTGAGATCACTGGCATGTTAATGAGCAGGGTTTGTGTTTGGAGGCTCCATTTGACCCTTCTTGACTTTTGAGAGACATCTTAAAGTCAGATAGGAGCTGCGTACAGATTCCATTAGATGTCCTTAATTACCATCTCAGAGCTCAATATGTATTTAGATCTTTTGTTCTCCCTCCAAGTTAACTGTTTGAGCTGTTTCACAGTATAGTAATGGACTTGCCAAGAGCATTGACTCTTTTCTTGCTTTTTTCTTGCTACCTGTGACTTTTGGGCTATGCCCTTTCTTTGGACACCTCTGAAATCTCCAAGTGTCCATGTCTTTGGAGTGTGAATGAGGGGGACCACTGACCCCTACTGCAACTTTATCCAAGTTGGGAAAAAACACATCTTGAGCTGATGAGTCTTAGGGGGATAGAACTTAGAAAACCAAGACTGCATGGATTTAACTGCTACCCATCTCCTGATGACCTCCCCCTGTGCAGGCCAGAGCCCACACAGTGGACACCAGTGAGCACGACTCAGACAACTCTTTGTGTCTCAGTCTTCTTATATCTCAACATGCTCCCTGAGGGAAAGACATTTCTCTTTTTGGTGAAAGGATTAGGTGAGATGACATTGAATGCATGTCCAAATGGAAACACCTTGCATGCAAACCCTCCCCCTCTTTTACGGCCCCAAGCTTCTAGTTTTCTCTACTAGTCTACATTGAATAAGCTCCTGCAAGGGCCTAGAGGCTGAAGATCCAACAGGAATGATGTATACAACATTTGAGATCATATTTACAATCTAGTTCCCCAGGACGAAAATAATACCAGGTAACAAATAGAGTAACAAACATAAATAAGCTCATGTGTCCAGTTTCTAGGGCTTTGGACCTGCTATCTTTGGGGGCCATCAGTCAGCCTACTACAAACAACCTGTGCAAGGAAGCAGAAAGCGTGGAAGCTGTGGTCACAGGAGTGAATATTTACACTCTACCTACCAAGTTACTCAAAGTTGTCACTTTGGGAGATGACAATGTCAGAAGACATCAAGGCCCAGAACAATGCCTGCGATGGTATCTAAGAAAGAGGGTGGGAGGCCTCTATTGAAGATGAGGCCGAGGACATGAGAGGCCTGACATAGGACAGGTCCACATGATTTTTGAAGTCACACTGGCCAATGGCGGACATTGATGGCAGTTGTCAATTGTCAGTCTTCAGACAATGAGGAAACATGGTTAGAATTTGGTAGAGGGCAGAAAAGGTGGAGGTGTTACTGAGTGGAATAAAACTCAAGGAGTGGAGAGATATTGAGAGCTCATAGTCCAGCTACTTGACCATTTACCCTCTTGTGGTTTGTTTAGCAAAGGGTGACATTTTCTGGGGAAGTGTTGGAAACTACATAATCTGTGTGCCTCGAGATACCTTATTAACAAGGAGTCTGCCTTTGTGATAACATGAGTGAACCTGGAGAGAATCATGTTAACAGAAATAAGTCAGAAAGAAAAAGACAGAAATCATATGATCTCACCTACAGATGGGGTATAGGGATAACAAAAGACCAGGAAAAGCCCCAAACAAGCTGACAGTGGAGCTGGGGCAGGCTTCTAGGAAGGGTTTGGGAACAGGGAGAAATTGGGGAAGGGAGAAGAATAGGAATATTGAGAGGAGGACTCTCAGGTGATGGAGTCGACAGCGAACCCTGGGGAATGCAATGACATATATATATATTGCAGATTCCTTGTTTTCTTTTTCCTTTTTTAAATTTAATCATTTTGTTTACATATTCATGCATATAAGTATATATATGCATAGAATTATATATAGAATGATATATATATACACTTACGCATGAATATGTAAACAACAAAATGATTAAATTAAAAAAAAACAAGGAATCTGCAAAATTTGTTTTTTAGAACCCACTTTTGATATTGATTTCTTTGTTTTTCCTAATCAATTGCTTGGCTAGTAGCCACGGATAGCCTTTCTAGAGATTTATTCTTTGAAACAGTCCACCCCTCCCCCACCATGGCCAATGAGAAACACCATGAAATTGACAGCACAAAGAAGCTTTGCTGGGTGCTTTCCATCTGCATCATGTGGTTTTTTCATCAGACATTTCTCTTCTGGGCAGGAGTTGCAGAAGCACTTAATTCAGATCCTATTTCTCACAGTTTTCCTTTCCACCCACCTGCACTTGACCATCAGGTCTTCCTAACTGATGCTGATCCAGGCTCATGCTGATCCAGGCTCATGACACGTGCTGGTCATACTCAGGGAGAACCTGGGCCTGGTGCATACAGCCCTGGGCCACACGAGGCAGGGAGCTGCTGGGACCCACTCATCTTGCTGTGTGTCTTGCTTTGGAGATGGCGTTCCGCAGTTAGAGAGGATGGGCAGATCAAGATGCTGGTTCCTGCTTCTTGTCGTCTTCTATCTTCTTCTATCTGTGAATGCTGTCACTGTTGTTTCTCATTTTCCCCTCTACAGACTCTCTGGGAAACCTTTTCTAATACCACAGAGATTGTTCTTGTGATCTGGATGCTTCTACCAAATATCCCACATGGAGATCACCGTTTGCCCTAAGTCCGATTCCATCCTCCAGCTGAACTCCCAGGTGAGCTCCTGTCGCTGAGTTGGAAACAGTGCAGGTGCCTCCTGGCTGCCTCTTGGTGTGACCCACATTGGGGGCTGCAGGCTGAGGGCCAGGCATTCCAGAAATAATTCTTTTTTTTTTGAGACTAGGTCTCACTATGTTGCCTGGGGTAGTCCCGAACCCATGGACTCAAGCTATCCCCAGCCTCAGCCTCCCAGGTAGCTGGGATCACAGGTGCATACCACACACCCAGCTATTTTTTGAGACTAGGTCTCACTATGCTGCCCAGGGTAGTCCTGAACCCGCGGACTCAAGTGATCTCTAGTCTCAGCCCCCCAGGTAGCTGGGATTACAGGTGCGCGCCATCATACCCAGCTATTTTTTTTATTTTTTATTTTGTAATTATTGTGCAGTATTGGTCATGTTTACATGGTTGTATTTTACCCCTTATTCCCCATTCTCCCCACATTTTTCTTTTTTTATTAATTTTAAAAAATTTTATGTGTTTGTGTGTATATATATATATAACATTATTGTGTACCCGCAGTTTTCCCAGTTCCTTAACCCCTGTTAACCATCTTATTCTTTTGTGCTCTCTGCCTCCCCTGTTTTCTTCCCCCTGTTCCTCTCTCACTCTGTCTTCAGTTCTGTTGGTTGTTTCTAATTTTTCTTATTCGTTAGTTTGTTTTTCCCTATATCCTTCATATAAGTGAGACCATTTCTCTTCTTCTTTCTGCCTTATTTCTGCTAATATGAGTCCTTATAGCTCCATCCATGTTGCTGCAAATGACATGTGTTTGTCCCCCTTGATTGATGCATAATATTGCACCATGTACATGTACCACACTTTTTTCAGCCATTCATTGGTTTTGGGGCAATTGTAAACAGAACTGCAATAAACATGTGCATACAGGTGTCCTTTTTAATTCGTGTTTTCATGTCCTCTGGGTAGATTCCCAGTAGTCAGGTTTTTGTTTTGTTTGTTTTTTGTTTTTCGTTTGTTTGTTTTTTTTTGTTTGTTTTGTTTGTTTGTTTGTTTGTTTTGAGACTAGGTCTTGCAATTTTTGCCTGTGGAACCGCAGGCTCTCATTACCCAGGGTACCACAGACTCAAGCAATCCCCAGCCTCAGCTTCCCAGGTAGCTGGGATGACAGGCACGCGCCACCACGCCCAGCTATTTTTTTGGAACTAGGTCTCGCTACAGGCCCCAGGCAGGACTCGAACCGCGATCCCTAGCCCCGGCCGCTTCATAGGCTGAAGCTTACAAGCATGAGCCACCGTGCCCGGCCTAATTGTTTGTTTTTTGAGACTAGGTCTCCCTTTGTTGCCTGGGATAGTCTCAAACCCACAGACTCAAGTGGTTCCTAGCCTCAGATTCCCAGGTAGCTGGGATTGCAGGCACACATCACCGTGCCCGACTTTTCCAGAAATTCTTGAACCTTGAAATGGTTTTTCTTTGGGGCAGCAGTTCAAAAATTTCTGAGCACCACTCCTAGGCCTTTTTGAGCCTTTTTACACCGCTAGTCCCTTGTTTTACCCACCCTCACGCTTGCAGTACAGAAGCACTTGCTATTTCCTCACCCATGGCTGCTGATTCATTCATTGGTAAGCCACCTCATTATCTCCCTGCTTAATTGAGCCTTCCCTGTGAGGATGGTCCCATCGTCATCTCCCACATCTACATGGCTTCCAACTTTTGTTTATTCCTTTGTACCCAACGCATCATAAACTGGGGAAGCAGCCTGCTGGCATGTCAAAAGGCATTGGGGCTAAAAACATAGCTGTGATCTCTGACCCATGCTGTTTTCTTGGGTCTTTTTCAGTCTTAGATGCCAAAAAACAACTCTTCCTACAATAACCAGTGTCGTTGTGTCAATGTTGTCTTTCTTTGGGTGGTGCTTTTGTCTGGAAGAAGCATGCACTATTATTGTTGCCTGATTATGTGAGTGGCTTTATTTTGAGGTAACTCTGGCTTATACATTGCATAAATGACAAGTGGTTCTTTCAACCTGCATCGGTGAAATGAAGACAGAGTCAGGAGAAATGGGGAAGACAGCCTTTCGCAGCTTTTATGACATGAGTAAGAACCAGCATCCCCTGGCCACACTCGGGATGAACTCACGCTGGCCCCCTCCCTGGAAAGCCCACTTCGCTCCTGTCCAGTCTCTCACTGAGTTATATGTATACATACATACATACACATATGTATACATACACATTACACACATATACGTATACATACATGTATACATATGTATATATGTGTGTATACATATATAAGAATACATATATGTATATGTATTCTTCCTGATAGTCGCTGCAACAGGAAGTGAATGCGTCACATTGGTTTCTCACTTTTCTGAAGTGGTTATGGGCTTGGATACTTTGTTTGAGTTTTGTTGTCTCAGAGAACTCATGTGTTGTCTTCTGTGATTATTTTCACACAGGTGTGGAGGTGTATATACCAATGTGCGCCAATAGATGAACATAGGTATCTCTTTAGGAAGATAGAATATTTGTTGGCATGCTGAACTATGAATTGATGTTGATTCTTGAACTGATTATTATGGATTGTTAAAGGGTGGGTGGGAACAACCCATGGTTACGGTGATGGAAGTCATTTTATGTGATGCTATGTTGAATTTTGTAATAATTTTGTAAACTACGACCTTGTAAGATCATCGTAGGACCCATAGGTCAAGAATCCTTGAGGAAGGATTCACTATCCTGTGTTTCTTCCGCAAGACTGGATGGAGCCCATAGGATAACAAAGGGGTGTTTGATAGAATATTCATCCTTATGAATCCAACAAAAGGCAATTTCATCCTTATAAACAGTTCTCTAAATGATCTGGTTTACCGAGCTTTCGCTCATTCAGCATAGTTGAGCCTCCATCCTGTTTCTTGTGTGTGCTGGGGACCAAACACTTCTGTCCTTTCCTCATTTCTGATTTCTTAACTGCCCATAGAAATTAGCAACTGGATTTATAGATTTTTGGTCTTAGATGCCAAGAAACAACTCTTCCTGTAATAAACCGCTTTCATTATTCCAACACTGTCTTTCTTCGGGTGGTGCTTTTGTCTGGAAGAATCATACACTAGTATTGTTGCCTGAATATATGAATGAATTTATTTCAAAGTAACTCTGGCTCACTGCACTGCAGAGATTTCAGATGGATAGCTTTTTACCCCCACATCTGTCCTCAGGGTGTGGATGGGGTGGCAGTGACCATGAAGTTCAGCTGGAGAGGATTTACTGCCATGTTCACATTGCCGTCAGCAAGCTGACCTTTGGACTGAGGGCCTTAGGTCCTTGCTGGACCCTGCTTCAATTTCTTGCCACATGGGGTTCTTCAACAGACAGCTGCTTCGTCAGATTGAGAGCATTTGCTAGCAAACAGAGTCACAGTCTTTTACAATCAAATCACAAAATGACTTCCCATCCCTTGCCATACTTTCATCTCTCCATTTTTGTGCCAAACTCATTGCTTCAGTTTTGATTACACAGAGCAACTCATGGTGTTCTTTCTTCTCCAAGACCAACAAGAAAAATATTTTGCTAG
This sequence comes from Uropsilus gracilis, assembly GCA_004024945.1. Classification (NCBI taxonomy): domain Eukaryota; kingdom Metazoa; phylum Chordata; class Mammalia; order Eulipotyphla; family Talpidae; genus Uropsilus; species Uropsilus gracilis. The sequence goes on from PVHY01017945.1 coordinate 11,148, forward strand.
GAAGTTAAGCATATCCACATAGTTTACGTGAGAACAGGAGCTGTACTTGTTTGCTTGAAGTTTAGCTTCTACAAATGGATGTTTGGCCAAACCCAGACTCTGACATTGAATAAGATTAGTAGATAATTCAAAATTGTTTGCACTTGGCAAAGGGGTGATGAAGTCTGCTCCTGATATGTTGTTGTTGTATTTTTTTCATTTTTTTTAACAATTACCTAATTATATAGTTTTGCTCCTTATATGTTGTTGTTGTATTTTTTCATTCTTTTTTTTACAATTACCTATTTATATAGTTTTAAAAAAAGTAACTGAGCACATAGACACACACATGCATATATACATACATACACATATATATTACATCATTGTCTACCTGAGGTTCTCCCACCATCTTATCACCCATGAACCATCTTAATCTCTTGTGCCCATCCCTCCCCTAATTTTATTGTCCTCCCCCTTTCTTGCTCTGTGTTTCAGTTCTTACCCCAAAGATACAAAAACACTAATTCAAAGGGACCTGTACTGGCCTGTTTATTGCAGCACTATTGACAATTGCCAGGGTGTGGAAACAACCCAGGTACCCCCAAACTGATGAATAGTTGAAAAAGTTGTGGTTTCTGTAGACAATGGGATATCATTCATGAATGAAAGAAGACAAACTTATGTCATATTCCCGATATGTTATTAGCCAAGATAAAGATGTTATGAAGGTGACAGATACTTTAGAGTGAATCACACCAAACTCGAAAACCCCTTATCTCTCCAAGGAAGAAACCACGACCTTGGAAGATAGTAGTAGGACCCATATTATCAAGAATCCTTGAGTAAGGATTCCATATGCTGTATTCTTCCTCTAGACTAAATGAACCCCACAGGACAACGAGGGGTGTTTTATGGAATATTCATCCTTGTGAGTCCAACGAAAGGAAACCTCATCGTTACAAACACTTCTCTAAATGTCTTGGTAAAAGGAACTTTCACTCATTCAACCTAATTGAGCCTCCATCCTGTTCCTGACGTGGGCTGGGGAAACAAAGATGAAGTGCTGGCTTACTTTTGATTGAACCTGGAGCCATGGGAAGATGGACTTGTGAACACACAGTCCTATGAGCAAACGTAGATCCCACGCATGTCACTTCGGATGATTCTCCAAAGAGAAATGGCATTACCTTGGCTGTCACAAGTGCTGGTATTGCACATCACCACCAGCAGTTTTCACAGCGGCGCTGCTGGGCGTTTTGAGCGGGATGGTGGTGACTTCCACCCACTGAATTCCAGTAACACGCAATCCCTTGCAGCAAAAACCCACACCGCCGTCCTGCCGAGGGTGTGCACCGCGCTTGCTGAGATGCCTTGCCCGAGCGAACAGACAAGCCTCTGCCTGCAGCCAGCCGCTGAGTTCAGCGTGAGGAACTAACAGAGACAGGTTGGTGCTTCCTATGTTTGGAATCACAGGCAAGAGGGGCCGATCTGGAACAGATGATTTTGACTGAAGAGGAGTGACATCAGCTAAACAGGAGCATCGTGTTCTAGGGACACAGCCAGGGTTGCACTGTTCAAAGTGGCATCTTCTCAAGGCCACACTTGCACGTTCGGCTCTGGGGCAGGATAATCTAATGCTTATTTTCGCTTGGACTTTAAGAAGTGATGTCATCAAGCAAAGACAAGCAAACAAGAGAGAAAAGAAGTGTTTCTATTTTTATTTTGTAATTGTCATACAATATTGGTCACATTTGTATGGTTGTCATTCCCATTAGGCTTGGGAATTATATTCCATATATGATTATATATTCCATATGATTATATGATTATATATTCCATATATATGGAATTTATATTCCATATATATTATATATTATATATTATATGGAATATATAATCATATATGGAATATATGGAATATAATATATGGAATTATATGGAATTATATTCCATATAATACCCCTTATTTCCCACCCCCCCTTCCTCCTTTCCCCACTCTGGTCACTCCAACCCCTCATGCTGCAAGTCACAGGTCCATGTTTGACCCGCTGGTCTTTTTCTGGAACTATGTCCTTCTCCTGGGTGAAAATAAGTGTTGATCTCAATGATACACAATCAACACTTCTGCCACAGGAAACACGCACACATGTGGCTCCTCAGTGACTGATGGTTGTGATAGCTGGGACCTCCACTTGATAAGCATGTGAGAAACTAGAAGAAACAGAATGGCTATGGCCATGGGGCTGCTATAACAGATGACCTCGTACCCGTGGCTTCTACAAACAGAAATAGATCCTCCTGCAGTTATGAAGCCAGAGTCTCGAATCACCCACTTGTCTGCACCTTAGGGGTACACCCTTACCCCCCCGGAGCTCTAAGGGTGTGTGCCTCTTCCTCAAGTTCAGCATAACACCTACAGCCCATGGCTTGTCTCAGGGTCCATTGAAGGCTGCTGCTGGGATTGGAACACTGCTCCCTCCTCCACTCAGGTCTGGGATTCTAGCCATGTGTTTCCACCGCCCTGCACTTTCCTCCTTCTCAAGCTTGTGTTTATTTTTCTCGACATGACATTGCATCCCGTTCTTTTAAGTTCCAGGTGTTTAGCGCTGAGACTCAACACATGTCCACACTGCATTAAGTTCACTGCTGCAAGGCTTTCCCCATGGCACTGACCCCCTAGGCTCAGTTTACCTACGAATTCCCCCTTCCCTGCTGGAAACCGCTCACTGGTCAGCCTTCTCCATCTCCATGTGTGCATGTGCTGTGACTGCAGGAAGCCTGGCCCTCGCCTGGCTTCTTACTGTGAGCCTGGTGCCTAGTGCAATGCCTGGCATCTAGCAGGTGCTTAGGAAGTATCTTTGACAATGAGTCAGTCAACAAGAAGGAGGAGAGGGAAAGAAAGAAGAAAAGATCCAAAGAAGGAAAAACAAAGTAGGGAAGAAGAAGACGGGAGGCAAGGAGGGAGGTAGGAAGGAAGGAGGAAGAGATGAAGGAAAGGAGTGAGGAGGGAGGCAAGGAGGGAGGAAGAAAGGAAAAGTGGAGGTAAGAAGGTCAAATCACATTCTATGTACCACGTGCTCCAGCTTGCCTAATTTTCCCAACAACCTGGTCAGGTTTGTGTCATAAACACCACCTTCATTTTAATATGGTGAAAATAGAAGCTTAGGTAAATGTGCCCAAAATGCTTTCAAGTTTTTTGAAGGATTTATTTAGAAGGAAACTAAAAATAACTTGTGCAAGGTCCTCCCTGATGGAAAAGATGGACAGTCACCCACAGGAAGGGGTGGCTCCCTGAGTGGTGGCCTGTGTGCTCCTCACTGCTTGTTCTTCTTGCTTATTGGAATGACTTTTAAAATGAAAATGTTTTTTTTTTAGTTATTAGAAACTTTTTAATTTAAGTATTTTTTTTATCGTTACATTCGCCAGGGTTCTCCCACCACCTTGTCCCCTGTCAATCATCATCTTAATCTCGTGCCCCTCCCTTCCCCGATTTTCCCCTCCTCCCTCTCTCTTGTTCTATGTTTCAGTTCTGTTGACAGTTTTAAATTGTTCATGTTCTTTTGTTTGTTTGTTTTCCCTATGTCCCGCATATAGGTGAGATCACCCCATATTTCTCTTTTTCTTTCAGATTTATTTCCTCTAACATGATTCTTTCTAAGCCGGGCACAGTGGCTCGTGCCTGTTAGCTTCAGCCTATGAAGCGGCAGGGGCTAGGGATCACAGTTCGAGTCCTGCCTGGGGTCCATAGCGAGACCTAGTTCCAAAAATAGCTGGGTGTGGTGGCACGCGCCTGTCATCCCAGCTACCTGGGAAGCTGAGACTAGAGATTGCTTGAGTCTGTGGTACTCAGGGCAACGAGAGCCTGCGGTTCCATAGGCAAAAATAGCGAGACCTAGTTTCAAAAACAAACAAACAAAATACCATGATTCTTTCTAGATTCATCCACGTTATCACACATGCCTCAAATTTGTCATTTTTAATTGCTGAGTAATGTTCCATTGTGTACACATACCACAACTTGCTGACCCATTCATCTGTTATGGGGCATTTGGGTTGTTTCCAAATCCTGCCTAAATCCAGAATTTATAAATTTACAAGTCCAAATACTGAACTTCCAAATCCTATAAATAGCGCTGCAATAAACATCCAAGTACAGGTGTCCTTTTGTATTAGCGCTTCCGTGTTCTTTGGGTAGATTCCCAGGAGTGGGATTGCTGGATCGAATGGGAGTTCCATTTTCAGTAGTTTGAGGGTCCTCCACACAGCTTTCCACGGGGGCTGCACCCGTTTGCATTCCCACCAGCAGTGTAGGGTGTTCCTTTCAAAAATATTTTTTAGAAGTGAAGACCAGTGTGTCCTGGGCTGGAGCACAGCGGATGCGGCGAGATCGCTTCTGTGGAAGGAGACAGGAATGTGGGGTAGAGAAGGGAGGACCTCACTCTCCCTCTGGGAGTTTGGTGGCAATGATTTTGAACATCTTCTTTCTATTGCACCATTGGAAGACTGTTTAGCCACCGAGGGTGTGCTTTCTTTATTTCTCCAACACGAATCGGAGATGTTTTGTGTTTCAAGTGAGTAGAGCTCATGTAGCCAAGTTTGCTTTTGAGCATCCTGAGAAGGACTCTTCTCTCTGTGTAACCACCAGCAACAGCTGCTGGTCAGTGCTTCAGAGGGAAGGAGTCCTCCCTCAGTGTTCCTGCTGTTTCTGAGATGGGAGTAAATATCTATGTGTTGTTCATTTGCTTTATGGTAAATTTTGTTCGGGAGGAAAAGCTTAGAGCTCCCAAAGGTTTCCTGTTCAGCTCTGATTTATCATTTTATGTTCCTCTGACAATTTTAACTATGGGGTTGAACAGAAAAGCAGCCACTTCCTTCTGCTGCTCTGAGTCTTAACTGCTGTCTCAGGGGTGAGAGTGAGGAAGCTGGGTGTTGAACGTCTCGTGGATCCCCCCTCTATTGTATTCAGTGTGATATACCCACCATCAGGTATGACTCATCCAACGTGATTCCCTTCTAGGGGGAAAATGAGACTTGAGATTCTCTTGTACTGTCCTTCTGATGGTAGCATAGGTCTTAGAATTTTGGAACCTTCTGCACTGTAAAGTAGGTGTGTTAGTCAGGATTCCCTAGAGAAACAGAAGTAATGAAAGAGAGAGACAGAGATAGAGAGATGGAGACAGAGAATATAATATGTGTGTGTGCATGAGTGTGTGCAGGTGTGAGAGAGAGACAGAAGGACAGAGAGATTGATTTTAAGGATGTGGCTCATGTGACTTTGGAGTCCGACAAGCCCCAAAATCTGCCAGTGAACCAACAGGCTAGAGAGCCTGGGAAACCCAAATGTTGTAATTCAAGTTCAAAGGTCATTGACTGGCAGGGGAGATTAGCCTTTGTTCATTAAGGCCTTCACCTGATTAGGTGAGGCCCACTCCCATTTTGGGGGGCAATCTGCTTTATTCAGAGTTCACCTATTGAAATGCTGCCATCTTCTAAAAATTCACTTCACAGAAATATCCCGACTAATGTTCGATTAGACATTTAGATAATTGAGTCATGTTGACATAAAATGAGCCATGGAAACGGGTTTGCCAAAGAGTATGAGGTCCAGTCTGCTACCACACTGACTGTGCTCCTTGTGGGTCTTGTAAGGGGCCCAGACGGGGAGAGGGGTATTCAGCGAGGGGCCCTGAAATGCATGTTTCTCTTCTACAACCTTCTCATCTACCCTTCCCAGCCCTTGCAGGAGACTTGGATCCATTTTCTCAGTAGGCCAAGTGTCTGGAAATGCACTAAAGCCTGCAATTCTGGATTTTCTGAGGTGAGCATGGGGTTATGCCCTCGTAGTGACCTTCTCTACCCACACGGCATGCAGATCTGCTTCTGAGGCGCACCTGTGTTTACACGAGATGCTGGGTTTCATAGGGCAGGAGTGGGAGGGAGAAAGACATGATATTGTCTGAAGGAAGCTGCCATGGCCTAAAGCTGCTGCTGGGAAGCCAGTTGCATCATCTCCCTAAAAGGAAGGAAGCAAAGACATGGAAAGTAACTGTCAGTCCTAAAGGTTAAATGATTTACTAGCATATGCAAGAGGTTGCGCAGTTCACTGAAGAAAGAGGGATGAGCAACCTCCATATCAGAAACTCAAAGATTTAAAAGGCCCTCCCAACCCACTTCAAGAAAACACCATGTCTGTAGAAACAGAATGACTGAACATGGGTGGGTGGAGGAGCCGGAAGTGCATTATTGGCCAAAGTCTTTGAGAATTGAATGCTTCCCAAGACTGGAGTATTTGCTACCAAACTACAACCGGAATAAACTTTATTAAAAAAAAAGATGCCCACAAGCTGTACATCAAAAGCTCAGGGCGTCTCAGTCTTCTGCAGAATATACTATGCTTCATATTTCTATAGCTCACAGGATTCTGTCTACTGGGTAAGGAAAAGCAAAATAAAGAACATTGTAAATGATGCTTTAATTCTATTTGAATTTAGCCTAAGATATCTGCAATGGGGGTGGTGGTGGTGGAGTTCTTTGAATTAAGCTCATTTAATATTCACTTTGGCTGTTTCAAGCAAAATGAATATGCTTCTCACAGGAGTCACAGACGATAGTTGGGGGAGAGTGGAGCAAATATGAGGAGGCTGTTGCCCCCTTCTGGACTCCCACAGCATGTCCCGAGGGCTTCGACTTCAGATTCTTGTGAGCACACTTTGACATGGGCAATTGTTTCTTTCTCATTTCTCTCCAGTTGACATGGGCAGTTGTTTCTCCATTCAGACCTAGTATTGACTGTTCGTTGAATGAATAAATGAGTAAATAGCCAGAAAGAAAAACCAAAGAGTAACCAAGATGTAGGATGAAATTCTGCTGAGCCCTAAGGTGGCAACAGGTACTCTTCCCTTTTCTGTGGGTTCTTAACTGAGGTTGTTTTGATATCTTTCACCAGGCTGTCATGAAATTTAGTTTGAGTTATGTCAGCATCTCTGTTTCTCTTTTCTCATGACCATGTGAGAAGATGGAAGAAATGGAGAGGAAGATGTTCAGAAAGTATTTTGTTAGAGTACTCAAAAGGAAACAGGTGAACAAAGGAAAAGGCAGAGACTAGGAAAACCCAGTTGGTTACATTCTTGAGAGGGTGTTGGCTCTGGGTGGTTTCTTGGGTCCTGGTCTGACCCAGATCTTTTCTTCTCTTAGAAATCAGATCTTCTTACACTTTTTCAAGAATGAATCTTTCCCAGAAGAAATGGGACATTTTATTTGCAGAATTTGGGGTTCTTATTCTAATTGACTCTAAGCTTTGGTAAAGAGCAGAAGTCACCTTTCAATGGTTTTGAAGTCTGTGGCCTGGGATGGTTTGGCTGGTATATAAACCTAGTTATCACTTTGAATTAGTGACCTTTGGCTGTCTCTGTGGAGCTGTAGTAAGTAGCGGTAGGACTTTGACTTGGCACTGATAATTGAATGCCAACCGCATGTCACACACTGTTGCAATCTAAGTGCTTTAGTTCAGCATATCAAGTCCTAGATTTTCTATTCATAAATGTGTTCCCTCTTTCCCATCTCCTGTTTCAATGCCTTAACACATACACATTATGCACCTTACCACCAGCCCATACTTGAAGAAGATCAACATGATCTGTACTTGCCATTGTAAGATTTCCGAGAATGTGGAAATGCTGATGACACGCCAGATTCTCTTCCAAAATCAACGATGGTAGAATACACCTCTTCAACTCCAAGTTGCTTAATCTGGATTGCACTATGTAGGGATCAGAAGGCGGTCAAAAGGCGGGGCTGGGCAACAGCCACATGTCACTGGAAACAAGTGGATGTTGAAGACAGAATGAACGGGTTTGAGAAAACCAGAGAGCAACTGCAAATGCTCAGAGGCAGTGAGGGTTATCTTTTTGGGAAGAAGGTTCTTCTGGTCTTCTACACAATAGCATGGACTTGCACCATCATGAGGCCTTACCAAGTCCTCTGTGAGAGTTCTGAGAAGTACCATATTCAATTATGATGACCTGATTTTAAAGAAATTCTTCGTTAATTGAAATACAAAATCATTAGGTGAAACCTTTTATGACTCCACAACATCTTATCCAGCAGCTCTCCCTTTGAGATGCTGTCATAGCCACTACAATTGCGAAGTGACTAGTCGAGTTAGGGGGTGACAATGAGCAGTTAACAAAAATAGGACGATGTTAGTGTGATGACGTGTTCTGTAAAGGTCTCATGCTATATTCTGATTTTCTCTTCAAACGTTTGCCTCTTCCATTTTGGCAAACACCTCAAACTTGCTAAAACTTAAACCCTTTTTTCTTTAGGCTTTGGCCTTAAAGATCAACTTTCCAGGGCGCTTGCATTCTCTGATGATGGGAGTAGAAAAGGTACAGTCATCTTGGAAGACAATTTTGGAATTTAGCTCTTGGAAAGTATTAAAGATGAGAACAAAGCTTTCAACAAAACTTTCTTTTTAAAAAAAATTTTATTTTTGGATTTTTTTCCTGCAATGTACAATTGTATGATTGTTGATCCCCGTGGGAATACCCCACCCCCACCCCACCCCCTCTGATCTCTCCACCTCCTTTCTTCCTGTTGTTTGTCCATGATTAACCCTTTGGTCTTTTTCCTTTCTGGGGCAATGTCCTGATCCTGGGTGAAGGTGTGATTTCATGGGAGCTGGTAGACCGTGCTGCTTAGTTTTCCACTACCAAGTTTGCCTTCGTAGGCCAGTCCGAGCTCCTTTGGCTTGTATTAACACCTCTTGCTTCTTGGTGGCTGTCACCTCCTTGTTTTCTGTCTCATTTTGTTGCTTCTTCACGTTGTGTTTCAGGTCTTTGGCTTAGAGAAACTGACTCCCAGCCTTTGATTTTGGTAGAGCAGCTCCTCGATGGGGACAACCATCAGCAGATGGTAGGTCTCCTGATCTCGTTTTCAGCTCTGCTATGGGGCCACTGCCATTCTGCAGCCCTCCTCCAGCCCACCCTGTGCAAAGGGGGTGTGCAATGCCCTTGCTCGCAGCGTCTTGCACCAGGATTTCGGTCCCAGCTCCACAGTATGTGTAATTCTGTCTTCCATGCTTGGTCTCACAATCCAGTTCTCGATGGTTCTCTCCATGTTCTTTCTGAGTTCTGCCCAGGTAGTATGTGTTTTCAGGGTCCTTATTCTTGTGTCCCTCACGTCTTCTGTATCTGTGGTTGCTTGAATCATCAAGTTTTCCTTATTCCTGGCGAGGGCTAACTGCAGTGGAGGCAAACAAGGGGGCCATGGCCTGCTTCTTCTTTGCAGGGTTTGGTTGTCGTAGAACCTCTCAGTGCCCCAGGCTGACCATGGGTTGGCCCAGGCTAGCCAGGGAAGCTAGATGGCACCTGCGCACATGGAACTTGGCTACCACTGCTGCCATCACAGCAAGGTCATCACAATGCGACTGCCCAGAACTGTTTCTTAATGAATCACTAATGCCAGTGAAAAACTGTCAGTAGCCTTGAACGTCCAAAGATAGGGAAATCAAATAAAACAATATAAATATTTATTGACCAGTGAATTTCTATTTTCTCATGGAGAAAAATATGTGCAATACCTACAGTGCTTGGGAATGTAAACTGGTCCAGCCACAATGGAAAGCGGTGTGGGAGGATCCTCAAACTAATGAAAATGGAACTACCATTTGACCCAGCAATCGCTCTTCTGGGAATCTACCCAAAGGAACCTCAGTCCTTACACAAAGAGACACCTGCACTTGGATGTTTACTGCAGCACTACTTATAGTTGCAAGGACATGGAAACAACCCAGATGTCCCAAGAGAGAGATGAATGGATGAAAAAGATGCGGTGTATATACACAATGAAATATGACTCATCAATTAAAAATGACAAATTTGATGAATGTGAGATAACATGGATGGACCTAGAAGAAATCATATTAGCAGAAGCAAGTCAGAAAGAGAAAGACAGAAACCAAATTGTTTCACTAATATATAGGACATAGGAAAAAAACAAATAAAAGGCCAGGAGGAAGTCAAAACAAGCTAACAGCCAAACTCAAGTAAACAACTGGGGGGTGGGGTGGGTGGGTGGATGAGTGGGAGTGGTCAGGGAGACGAGGTAGTGGGTGAACACCAAGGAATAAAAAGATGTGAAATATATATATAATTATTAAAAAAAAAAGTACCTACTGTGCTAAGGTTGACATTATATTGTCACAGTCAAGGAACTCCCAGAAATGACAAGAGTCCTGGGACAGATCCAGTCCTGGAATCTTCAGAGGGAGCATGGCCAACACCTTGATCTCAAGACTTCAGCCTCCAGAATGATGGGATGTGTTTCTTTTGTGTAGGCAGCTTCTGGCACTTGTGTTAATCAAACCAGGAGTCCTTTAGGCTGATACGGGGCTCATGTCTGGGTTGTCTCCATCAATAAACAGAAATCTAAGCCAGAGTCAATTCCTATAAACGCCCTGAGGTGAAGAACAGCCATTCATAAGCAGCCAGCCAGGCTTCCCCAGATAAAGTTGCTGCTTAAGCTACTGCCAGTCTCTAGATTTCTCTGCGTTGCTTCTGAGTTTGTCCTGGGAGCACTTTTTCCTGAGCTCCAGTTGGTGATGCTTCCAGTTGTGTGTTATCTGATCTGAATTGAGGTTTACACCAATGCAGTCTAAACTCTTTAAAATACGCTGTAGTTTATCTTCTAGCAGTTCCTTCCAGCAGCCAAAGCAAACGAATAGACCATCTGTGCAATCTCGGGCAAGCCAAGACATACAGATTCTGCGAGCTCACATGTCCTCCATGAAAACTAAGGATGTGTAGGAAGATTTGTTACTAGTATTTAAAAAAAAATATGCTTTATGCATTAATTCTGTAGCTCATGCTGGGTCTTCTCGGAGGAGGCCTAAGGTATTTCCACCAAGAAGACTGCTCAACCTGCCATCTGCTGGCGCTTTCCCTGAGTTCAGACCTGGGCCTTCCAGTCCAGGTGCTGGAAAGGAAATCCATTCCACAGCCTCCAGAGGCAGTTGCTGCTTCTAAATGTCAATCAATTCTGCTACTTATAAAAATACTGTGTTAGTATAAGCTTCTCTTATAATGAAACTAAACCAAAATCCCCAAGAAATCATCTCGTTTGGGACTACTTTTTAGTCTATTTTTCTTCTTGTACTAGGAATGCTTTTAGAAATGAAATATGCGTAACAGCAAAATTTGCATTTTGTTGGTAGCTGTCTCTATCATTTGCGAGAATGTATTTCTTTTCTATAACTTATAAAATGAATTGGAAGTTTAGAATGATTCTTTTGGGGGGGGTAGGGTGTGTGTATGTGTGTCCTCACACCTATATAAAAGTAACTGAATTAATGTAAATGAGATTAGTGAGAAGGGATCATTTTCAAAGAGAGTGAACGACATCATGGTTAGATGCATTTTGACAGCAGTTATAAAATAATGAGTTTAGCCTAAAGCATCAGATTCAGGTCAAGAATTTTCTGAAGATTTGTTTTATCTTGTTTTCCTTATTTTAAATGATAGGGCTCATTTTTTGGTCAAATCTTAAAATTAATGTGTGATATCAAATCTGATTCATTCAGTCTCTGTGGCTTTATTTAAGTTTTGTCCACAAACGTGTTAATGATGGAGATTCCTGGCTAGGCACGGTGGCTCATGCTTGTAAGCTTCAGCCTATGAAGCGGCCAGGGCAAGAGATCGCGGTTCGAGTCCCGCCTGAGCCCCGTAGCGAGACCTAGTTCCAAAAAAATAGCTGGGCGTGGTGGCGCGTGCCTGTAATCCCAGCTACCTGTGAAGCTGAGGCTGGGGATTGCTTGAGTCTGTGGTACCCCGGGCAACGAGAGCCTGCGGTTCTACAGGCAAAAATAGCGAGACCTATTCTCAAAAAAAAAAAAGAAAAAAGATGGAGATTCCTAAATCCAAGGCCAGGAGAACTGCATATCTGCAAGTATAGCACATCTTCCTCTCATTCATCTGGCAGGATCTAGGAAAGAACAATTCCTTGCATTCTGCAATTAATGGCTTCCCAGAGACAGCTACTCAACCAGTTTCTTGTGTGTATCCTATACATTTACACATAGATATGGTCTCTCTGTATTAATATTGCAAACTGGCTAAGAATATTTCCTTATCCTGAAGTTACATGTACTGATTTAGTTTTCAGAAGGAAAAAATATAAAAAGTAGCTGTAATTAGGTAACTGCATTAGATGAATGTATGCACTTGAGTGCATTTATACAGGTACGTGTGTGTGTGTGTGTTATTGATAAGTCCTGGAATAAAGATTCAGCAGGGAGGATTTCTCACCTCATTTAGTTGTCTATCAAAACATAGGGGGAGTTAACTGATTAAGGAAAGCAATGGTATAGCCATCTGTGGTTTCGCATGGCTTTAATCCCAGCCTAGGAAGGGAGGCTGAGACTGGAAATCGCTTGAGTCTACAGGTTCGAGACCTGCCCGGGACAACATAGCGAGACCTAGTCTCAAAAAATAGCTGGGTGTGGTGGTGCATGCCTGTAATCCCAGCTACCTGGGAGACTGAGGCTGGGGATCACTTTAGTCTGTAGTATCCCAGGCATCGAGAGTCTGTGGTTCTCTGGGCAACATAGTGAGACCTAGCCTCAAAAAAAAGAAAGGAAGGAAGGAAGGAGGGAGGAAGGGAGGGAGGAAAAGATCAATGGTTTGCCAATACAGAAATTTGAAAGACCAGCAGGAGCATTGACAAATTCATTTATGGAAATAGTGACTATAATCACTCTTCGCTGAGTATCTACTATGTGCCAAGTTCTGCTAGCAATTCATATATTTATATGCCCTATTTAGTCCTTACAATTAAGCTTAGCTGATAGTATCATCTGTGATTTATAGAGGAAACTTAAGACTGAGAGGGGACAGGAGTGTTGTGCAAAGCCATTAAACTGGGACATTGAGTAAACAGTAGCAGATCAATCACACAGATCTAGATTGTGCCAAAGTCATATTCTTTTCACTAGCTACAGGATGGTCTTCTGTACGATACCATCCTCGCAAATATTTACCTTTCTAACTTCTTTTCATTTAAACAGTTTTGTGATTAAAAGAATAGATGTGTGCATGGTTCAAAAAATCAAAATTATAAAGGTATCAAATGAACATAGCTCCTTCCTCTCTGGTTCTCTGCTGCTTTATTTAGGCCACTTCCCAGAGACAGCTACCCAGCCAGTGTCCTGTATATATTCTAGACATTTATAGACAGCTATGTAGTTTCGGCTCCCCTGCCTCTCCCCTTCTCTCTCCCCTCCACCCTCCTCCCTTATCCTCACTTCCTTTCTCCACTCTCACTCTTTCACAGGTAGATGTTAGTGAATACAGTGAGTTTGCAGTTATGTTTTTCAGTTGACAATATAGTGACCTTTTCTGGACCCCGCACAGTCCTAAGAACTCATTTATAATCTCTGGTGGGTCTGCTGGGTCTAAAGTTCTCCAGGAAATGTGCCATATCAGTCTGTTTAACTTCTTAGAGTTGTATAGGAGGTATTTGCTGGGCTTGCTCAGGTGTGCCAGAAAGACAAGGTGATTCCCCCCCTTCCCCAGATTTGTATTTGGAAGAAAGAGTAATGTTTTTACCCAACTCAGTCATTAAGTGATAGGGGTATGCATTAAAAATCCAAATTGGATACCTCTTCTGGATGAAGAAGAAAACAAGCTAATAAAAACAGGACTTGGAGGATGCAATAGCATCACAAAGAAGTGAGATGAATATGAAGATGAGCAATGCAAAATCTGAAATTAAAATAGGTGTTTGGGACTTGAGCCCCACCCGCCAGCAGGCAGCCATCGGGCTGTCTGTAAGCCTGGATCCCTGACCCTCTGGACTCCCTTGCCAGCGGGGAGCGAGGGGGGTCAGGCTTCTCGGGTGAGTCCCCCCATCTGGATGGACCCAGGAAGGGGAATGGGGTGGGGGAACAGCCCTCACCCACCAGCGGGTAGCTGTGGCACTGGGCAGCTACTTGCAGCTTGGCTCAGCAGTGCCATGTTGCCCCCGGCCCGTAACCCAGAGGGAGCAATGGAAGGAGCAGGGCAGGCCGACTGGGCCAGCCCCTGCGCTGGGAGGTTCTGGTGCAAGCGAGGAAGGAGGACATGGCCCCTTCCATGTCTCTCTTACTCCAGCTAAACTTCAGAGAACCAAGAATATATGCAGCCCCAACCCCAGCATAGAACGGGTGAGGGACCATGCAAAAGTCCAGCCCACAGGCCTGAGCTGGACAGAGCAGATGGACAACCAAGAGAACCAGTGCATGCGACACAGGAGAAACAACTGTAGAGACATGATGTCACCATGTGCACTTGCACGCTCACCGGGCCAAGAAGACCCGGGACTTCATTTTGGAGATGCCTTCTAGGAGAGCAACACACCCTGCCCTCACTATGGGAGAGGAGAGGGTGACCAAAGATGTGGTCATCGGCCTCCATCAAAGCTGCAAACTGAAGCAGAGGAGATGATCTTCAAAGGCCATTCGCAGATGCCTGTATTCCCAGAGAAACTTCTTCACCGACACTGGCTGGGGGCGAGACCCCCTAAATCTGACACCATAGTCATAAGGCAAAGCAGCAACGCAGCGGAGATGGGGTTGGAGAAGACGGCCTGCAGCAAGGAAACATGGACAGATCAGAAATGAATACTGACCGGCTGCCCAAGGCAAACAAGACTGAAAACCTACCAGCGAGGCTTGCCTGGATCCGACAACAGTCCCTCACCCAGTGAAAGGACACCGCCCCAGGAAAGGAAGAGACTGATGGACTTAGCACAACTACTAAACAACAAAGAGTGGGCTTGGAGAGAATGGAAGGGGCACCAGAGGGAGGAGGGAGGGATAAAAAAAAAAAAAACACTTAAAGAGGTTGTGACCTAAAGAACAAAATAAACTGATAATAATAATAAAAAAAAATAGGTGTTTGCCCGGGGTTGTTTTGAACCCGTGGACCCAAGTAATCCCCAGTCTCAGCCTCCCAGATAACTGGGATTACCATGTCTCCTTCCTCCCACCGTCCTGGAAGGAGGCTGACTTTGCCCCGGACTTGCTGTCCATGCGCAGGTCCTCTGAACTGTCTTCTTCGGTCCACTCCCACGAACACACATGGAGTCCATCTCATGACTAGTTGGCCATTGGGGTCCAAGTAGAAGCTGAAAATAAGTAGATCATCCCTTTTCGTTGGGAGCCTCGCCTCGCCCGTGAAAGGACAAGCTTGTTACGAAGGCAAGTTGCTGCTCTTTCTCCAGTCGTGTAGCTTGGTGAGAGAGAGCAGCTTCTCTTCACTCGATTTCAGGACATTGCTTCCATTAGTCATGGATTGTATGACTCTCCCGGGCCCCAAAGGACCTCAGCACACCCTTCAGATGGCTTCCTGCACACCCTTGAGATAACATCCCAGGCCTGCTCTTCAGAGGTTAGCAAAAGTGCTGCCTTTACTAAGTAAGGAAATGTTGAATTACAACCATGCTCATGATTTGAGCTCACCCTAGACACTCACCCTTAGAGCTGGGCAGACTTACACCAGCATCTCAGGAATTCTTCCAGAATGCTTGTTCACACACAGCAGCCTGGCTCAGATGGACACGGAAATACGTGTGTGTGTGTGTGTGTGTGTGTGTCTCTCTCTCTGTTTCCCTTCCTCTCTCAAGAGAGTTGAGATATGCTAATGAAACTCATACATTTGCAAAAGGATAAAACAAAAATCCCAGAATTAGGGGAACAAAGGGAAGGAAAACTTGGAACCAGACCCTAAGCACACCCGTTGCTTGGTGTGTGGGCTGTCACTGCTCTTCAGTGAGATGTGTCCACTGATAATATTCTCAGTGGCTGAAGCAATGTCAATGGTTACCGAGTTTCTAAACACTCATTTTCAATTTCTCTCCTTTTGGGGGCCTATTTTTGTTTTTTGTATTTTATTTTTTAAATTGATTGTACACACACACACACACACACACACACACACATTACATCACTGTCTGCCCTGAGGTTCTCCCACCACCTTATCACCCATGAACCATCTTAATCTCATGTGCCCATCCCACCCTTGATTTTACCCTCCCCGCCCTTGCTCTATGCTTCAGTTTTCTTGACAGTTTTAAATTTTCCTTCTCCAATGTTTGTTTTTCCTACCTCTGCCAATATTTCTCTTTTTCTTTCTGGCTTATTTCCTCTAACATGATTCCTTCTAGCTCCATCCATGTTGCTGTGAATGATAAGTTTGTCTTTTTTTGGATTGATAAATAATATTCCATTGTGTACATAGATCACAACTTTGTGATCCATTCCTCTGTTTTGGGGCATTTGGGTTGTTTTCATATCCTGGCTATTGTACATAGTGCGGCAGTAATCATCCGGGTACAGGTGTCCTTTTTTTTTTTCAAATTCTTTTTTTTTTTTTTTTTTTTGAGACTAGGTCTCGCTATTTTGCCCGTGGAACCACAGGCTCTCATTGCCCGGGGTACCACGGTCTCAAGCAATCCCCAGCCTCAGCTTCCCAGGTAGCCGGGATTACAGGCGCGTGCCACCACGCCCAGCTATGTTTTTTGGAACTAGGTCTCACTACGGGCCCCAAGCGGGACTCGAACCATGATCCCTAGCCCCGGCCGCTTCATAGGCTGAAGCTTACAGGCATGAACCACCATGCCCAGTTAAATTCATTTTTTAAAAATTTCTTCCATAGATAAATGGTTGATGGGATGCCTTCCCTCCCCCCCAACCCTGTTGGGCCGTCCGTTCACTCAGATTCCTCTCTCGTTGTTTGATGATGTATGTTCAGTCCATTGGTCTCTCTTCCTTTTTTGTGGTTGTGTCTATTTGACAGGTGAGGGACTGTGTTCCTGGTACCCAGCATTCAGTGCGTGAAGGATGGTAGTCTTAGCTTTGCGTTGAGCAACCTGTCTGTCCTCATTTGAGGTTGAACCATGTCTTCTCATCGCTGGCTGCCCGTGCCAGTCTATTCTCCCTGTATATCCGTTGTCTCTTCACCCCATAGCTCTGCCTTCTGGCTTGGGGGGCCTTGCTCCCAGTCGTTTCCTGTAATGAGGTTTCTCGGTGAGGGTAGACACCCACCAATGGCCTTTGTGGATCATCTCCACTCTCTCCCTTTGCGGATCTGTTGTGGAGCCAGTTCCCCAACTCTGTGGCCTTCCTCTCCCACGGTGTGGGGAGGGGCTCCTTGCTTTCTTGAGTGGCGTATCCCGAAATGGGGTCTCGGTTCATCCATTCCTGACGAGTCTGTAGGCTCACTTCAGTGACAGGTTCTTCACCCCGGTTGTCTCTCCAGTCCATCATGTTCTATGATGATCCTTCTCCTGTGTCCTGCCCAGTTGTATTGGCAGGGTCCTTATCTGGTCCCTCACGTGTTCTATGTCCCTGTTTGCAATGTAGTTTTTCTTATTCCTTCTGAGGACTAAGTGGAGTGAGAGTGAAACGGCAAGACCTCCCCCCCACCCCTGCCCTGTTTCCCCTGACCCTGAATGGATCTTATCTTGCCCATGCACCAGTCCAGTTCGGGTCTCCCGGGCCAGCCCCCGAAGCCTTCATACCAGTCAGCTTGATGGCAGAGGGTGCTCGATGGGTGTGCAATTGGTGCAGCTGCCAGCCAGAGGCCGCCTGGCAGCTGTGGGCACGTGCCGATCAGGGCACGTGTGGTCCCCAAGGCCAAGATGGCTGGAGCTTCCCCCAGGTGTCCTTTGGAATGAGTGTTTTTGTGTCCTTTGGGTAGATTCCCAGAAGCTAGATCGAATGGTAGTTCCATTTTCAGTAATTTGAGGGTCCTCCACACAGCTTTCCATAGTGGCTGGACCAATCTGCTTTCCCACCAGCAGTGTAAGTGTGTTCCTTTCTCTCCACATTCATGCCAGCACTTGCTGTTGCCCGTTTTTTTTTTTTTTAATATGGGCCGTTCTTACTGGTGTGAGATGGGATCTCATTTGATTTGCATTTCTCTGACTAGCAGTGATGTGGAACATTTTTCCATCTGCCTGTTGGTCATTTGTATTTTTTCTTTTTTTTGGAGACTAGATCTTCCTATTTTGGCCAATGGAACCGCAGGCTCACGTTGCCTGGGATAGCACGGACTCAAGCAATCCCCAGTCTCAGCTTCCCAGGCAGCTGGGATTACAGGCACACGCCATCACACCCAGCTATATTTTTTTGGAACTAGTTCTCACTCCATTGCCCCCAGCGGGACTCGAACTGCGATCCCTGTCCTTGGTTTCGGTTTCCTAGGCTGCCGCTTACAGGCACATGCCACCATGCCCGCCCGGCCATTTATATTTCTTCTTTTGAGAAATGTCTTTTAGCTCTTCATGGTGGGGTGGGGTGGGGTGGGGTGGGGTTATTTTTGGTGTAGATGATGAACACATCACTAGATCTGTGGACTAGACTTTGACATGGCAGGACCAATGAATGTAGGATGCATATATATGGGGCAGGTGGGAGGAAAGGGATGACTTATAGATTGTGGTGGTGCTCTTTATTAGGCTGGGAAAGAATGATGAGGGACAATTTGGGGGGAGAGAAAAGAAGTTCCTCTCAGAACACATGAAGCGAGGGATGTGTAGATTCCTAAGGACTCTTAGGAGCACAGAGCTGGGGCACAGAACTGAGGCAGGGTCAGATTGTGCTGTGGGAGATGGATGATGACAGCCTGTCTACAGAGTCCCAGGTAACTTGACCAGCTTGGTTTCTCTGCCCAGGGTCATGATGAAGGAAGAGACCCAGGCCTCCACCTGGAAGATTCAGATGCAAGCATCGTTGACTCCATCAGTGCCTGTACCAAGACCTGAGATCTAGTATCTGTGTAGTGTGCAAAGCACAGAATGAGACCCAAACTGTCCCACTGCTTCGAATGGAGTCCATAAATGCATATGCAAAGGGTGGGCATGGTGGCGCATGCCTGTAGGTGGCAGCCTAGGAAGCCACGGCTGGGGCCAGGGATCACAGTTCAAGTCCTGCTGGGGGCATGTAGTGAGACCTAATCCCAAAAAAATAGCTGGGTGTGGTGGCGTGTGCCTGTAATCCCATCTACCTGGGAAGCTGAGGCTGGGGATTGCTTGAGTCTGTGGTACCCCAGAGAACGTGAGCCTGCAGTTCCACAGGCAAAAATAGCGAGACCTAGTCTCAAAATAAATAAA
>PVHY01017946.1:0-16608 GCA_004024945.1 Uropsilus gracilis
AGCTGGACTCCAGGCAGGAAGCAAAAGCCAGGGAGTGGGGGTAGAAGGTGGGCTCTGGGCCCAGAGTCTCAGCACCCTCTCGCCCATGCTGGGGCCAGCACAGGAAATGAGGCTATGGGGCCTGCACAGGGAAACAGGCTATCCATCACACAGGCTAGTTGTGTGTGTGTGTGTGAGTGTGTGTGTGAGTGTGTGTGTGTTAGAGGGGGTGGTGCTTCCTGAGGAAGCTAGAGCAGGGCGCTGCAGTCTCTGATAAATCTGCTTGCTCCTCAAATGCAAGATTGGGGGCTGGGGGATACATCCTGTGCCCTCATACTGTAATGCCACGATCCTGGACTATTCATGGGCACATATAAGCATGAGGCATAGTGACCACTAGGGCCCCACTAGTCCAAAGATTTAAGCAGGGACACATTCACAGAGATCTCCTGTTCGTAGGCCCCTTTCTTTCCCTATTTCAATGTTCTTGAGGTTCTGATGCCTGGAGCTAAAGACAGAAGGGTGGCAGGCAGCCAGAGGCTAAGACAGGGGACCTTCCTAGCCCCTACTCAACATAGTCAAGCTGAGATGAGGCCAGAGAGGTGAGAATGAGCAGACCCTCCCCCTCTCCCCTCCACCATGGACAAAGGCAGCTTGTGTGCTAGCTAGGGCCTAGGCCCCTCACAAAGAAACTCTGTGTGTTGTGCCCTGAGGGACCCCAAGGCTGATCACCAAAAGCCCAAAGCTGGCCCATGACCTTTCCTCTCTTCCCCTGGTGAGAGCATTCTCCCTACCCCTCTCCTGAGCCCCAAGGAAATGCCAACTGTTATAGAACATGGGCACACAGCCAAGGACATTCACAGCCCTGCACTTGAAGAAACACACATGCACAAAAACCCAGAAACACCCGCATGTGTTCTTACATCCATACCCATGCAAACCCACATGGAAGAAGAAGCCTACATTTCCATCTGGCACACAGATGTGTCAGCTTGCCCCCTCCATGCCCACACACCATAGAGTCAGGGATCCCAGACCCCAGCGCACTCACACCTGTGACATACATGCACACATATCCACAGGGCTCCAGGCCCCACACCCTTGGTGGTCCTCTTTGTGCCCTTTAATTCAGTTGTGGGGGTGGGCAGGATCCTAAGCCATGCAGGCAGAAGTTAGGCTCTGTTTGAGACTAGAGCCGAGCAGTAGTCCCCCCTCCCTAATGTATCCCCCTCAGGGGCACTATTGGGAATGAGGAGGCTGTGAGAAATGTCTGGCTCCACTAATGAGTTAAAGCTGCAGCTCCCCCATATCCCAGGCAGAGGGTGGGGGTGGGGGCGGCTGACGGCTGCTTCCTGTATCTGACAGGTCCCAGCCTGGCTTTGCAGCAGGAAAGGGGCTGGAGGGAGTCTTGAGGACTCCCCCAGAGTCTGGTTACTACCCAGAGTTGGACCTGTCTGCTGTCTGGGTAGGGGCAGGGTGTCTGGTATAGGTGGGATAGCAAGGACTCACCGTATGACTGTTGGGAGAACGAGGCACCCAGCGGCTAAATAGGTTTTCAGATAGTTGCAGATAGCTGTGGCGAAATGCATCAAGAGGTCGTGGCCCACTCACCACTTTGTACAGCTCCAGGCCCACCAGGCCTGCCACAGCTGCTGTAGTGGTAGCGATTGCTGGAATAATCTGGCCCATGATTCGCTTGCACTGCCAAGGACAGGAAAGGGCCAAGATATAGGGCTAGGATTTAATCCCTACCTCCAGGCCTGAACTCCAAGGGTCAGGGTTACCTCAGCATCGCTGGCTGGTGGAATCCCATAGTTCTGAGCCCGCAGGTTAGCCGCTGCTATCACAAAGTCCATATGGAAGTTGCTGTCCTGTGAGGCCCAAGTGCCAGTAATGTTAACACTGACCCAAAGCACCAGGTTGATCATGAGCCATTGCACAGGTCTTTACACATTTAGGTAAGGTAGAGGCTTTCATCACCCCACTTATCGGAGGCTGAGACTCAGGGAAGATGAGTCACTTTCTAGGTCCTGCTGGGAGAGGGACATGACCAAGGGATTCTAAAGCTACCTTCTTAGCTCTTGATCTTTCCCAGCAATAGCCTAGTCTAACCCTTCATGATAACTTGAGCTCCCACCTTCTCAAACATCAGGGGCTTCAGGGGAGGGTGAGGGTCTTTGCTCCAGTCTTCCAAGGCGTTATGCAATTTTGTCAACTGCTCAGGGCCTGTCAGGGATAGAAAGTATTGAGGAAGTTGCTGGCCCCCATCTTCTACACTTCCTATTCTTGGTCTTGGCCAAATTTACCACTTACCACTTTACTGGAGACCCCATTTTTTTTTTTTTTTTTTGAGACTAGGTCTCACTATTTTGCCCGTGGAACCACAGGCTCATGTTACCCAGGGTACCACGGACTCAAGCAATCCCCAGTCTCAGCTTCCCACGTAGCTGGGATTACAGGCCCACGCCCCACGCCCAGCTATTTTTTGGGGACTAGGTCTCACTACGTGCCCCCGGCGGGACTTGAACCATGATCCCTGGCCCTGGCTGTGGCTTCCTAGGCTGCCACCTACAGGTATGCACCACCATGCCTGGTCTCTGGAGACCCTTTGATTGAAGCTGCAATCTCCATCCTACAGCTCTAGCCCTCACCCACATATATGCATATCAGCCTGCCTCTGTAACTCTGTCCTACCCTGGAGGCCATAGCTTGGTGCTCCATAGAACCCAATGATTGTAGAGTATTTAGGAGGATCTGCCAAAGGGACAGGGCAAGAACTAGGCAAGGAGAGGACCTACTGAGGGGTCAAAGGAAGGGCCCAAGCCTGAGAAAATTAAGATCAGAGGGCACAAGAGGTAGTGACTTGGCTATGGGCCCAAATCTTACTTTTATAGCACAGGGAGAAGATAGGTGCACGGTATGGAGTCATGGTGGGGTCTGGGGATTGTGGTTTGAGTCCCTCCTGGGGCAACACAGCAAGACCTAGTCCCAAAAAAATAGCTGGGCATGGTGGTGCACGCCTGTAATCCTAACTGAGGCTGGGGATTGCTTGAGTCCGTGGTACCATGGACAATGGGAGCCTGCGGTTCCATGGGCAAAAATACTGAGACCTAGTCCCAAAAAACAACATAGGTACATGGGAGAGGGGCAATAGGGACCTTACCAAACTCAGTGAAATCCTGAGCTAGCTCCAGGTCACTAGCGCAGGAGGGAACCAGGTGCTGGGGTTCAGGCAATAACAGAGTATTCAGCAGTTTCCTGAGTGCATTATCATCTTCTTGTAAGTCAGGCAGTCCATGCATATGGGCATAGAGGTTGGCAGCCGCCCGCACATAGCGGAGGTGTGTGTCCTGCAGTCAGACCAAGATTGGGGTAGATGATGGGTATGAGTGAACATGGAGCAGGAAGTCACTGGCCATTTTTGAATCTGTTTTTGTGCTTGCCTCTGTCTGACACGTAGGCACCCACATGTGCACAATCATAACCACTTTTCAGCATTTGCAAAATATAAAGATGCCCACTTCTACTCTAAGGGGTCACATTCCCATCTCAGGCCTCCCAAGGAATTTCACTCACTTGGCTGGTGTCAAATTCCAAGGGCTGGGGACACTGTTTGGGACCCGACCAGAAGGAAGTTCCATCCTTATGCACCTAGTGAAGTGGAGGCTGTTGGGCACAGTCTGGTCCCCCTGAACCCTCAGCCTCCTCACCCCTAGTAACCCACTTTATCAGGTGGATAGTGCCTCATCAATCGCTTGATGCCATAATCGAAGCAGAGTTGCCAGTTGCCAAAAGCCCACTTCACACACTGTTCCCAGGTTTCTGGACGCCCTCTCAGTCTACCCAGTACCACCTGCGTCAGGGTCTCCATCTGTGGCCCATCTGTGTCTTTCAGAGAAGAGAGTTCCCTGCTGAGAGAGAAGTAAGTTTAGTGTTAAAATCCTGATGATTCTGGTGCTAGGGCCCCGAGCCCTTGAGCAGCCCTGTTGGTGGCCTTACTGGGGATGGCGATTGATGGTCTCAGCAGACCGGCGGAAGAGCCCTTCAAACTGATTCCGAGCCCACTGTGGGGAAGGAACAATGAGTGTCAGGTGAGGAACAGGCTTGCAACTGAAGGCTAGGCCAGGTGGGGCGGGGTCTTTAAGGTGCTCCCCACCTGCAAGGTGTGCTCGATTGTGCTGGGTAAGTGCCGTATGGTGCAGACAGGATAGGCGGCATCCTCAAAAGCTGTAGTGGAGGTAGGGCCTTCATAGGCCTCTGTCACATGTGGCACGAACACTGAAGCACTGCCTAAGGTGCCCTGTGTGCCTGCCTCGAGCAGTGGCTTCAAATAGCGGGTGCAGCGAGCAGCCACATAGTGCCCTGACAAGAGGGCAGAGAGTTAGGAGTGGGGCTGGCTCAGCCTTGGACAAGGGGCTGTGTCTATGGTTGAATACTCACGGGCCTGGAAACTATCTACAGCAACAGCCACACCATCCACACTGGAGAAAAATTTGTCCCCGAAGATTTGCTCTGTGGTAGAGTCCAGTGGGTAGGTGAGTGGGGTCACCTGCAAGTCTGAGTTCAGGCGGCGTGCAGCCTCTGCGGCCACATTGGCCTTGGGTTTCTGAAAAAAGAGCAAGGAGACGTTGGGTAGGGTGGGATGGGATAAGGCAATATTTCAGGAGGGCAATCCAGGCCATGGTGTGAGGAGGGACCAGCACTCACCCCCCTGTCTTGGGACCTGAAGAGGAACTGACGGCTGAGGTTGGAGTGCTCTACATGGTCCATGTCAGCAACAGTGATGCCCCCAGGTTGGGGAGGCCCCTGATGGTCCCAGGCCCCGAGGCCGATGAGTGAAAAGCCTTTCAGCAGCTCGCAGCCAATTGCACCAGCACCCACCTGGCAGCAGAAACAGCCTTATCCAGAGGACCTGAACTGGCCCTTGAGTAAAAAATCCCAACCTCACTCCACAACTCACCAGGAGGTAGTGCTGGTGGCTCAGCTTCTTCTGAAAAGGAGCTCCAAACACTGCAATTTGCCCATCATAGCGACAGCCTCTCTGGGGGACACAAAAGGTGGTGATAGCCCCTGGCCTGTCCACAGCCTCTCCCTCTTACACTGAGCTTTCGAGGTCAGGATCAGTTTCTCGATGGCACTCTGACCCCAGGTTCTCACCGGTGCACAGTCTTCAGGATTGGGAAGGAACTCCCCACCTTCTGGAAGGCAATCCAAGGCATCAAAGTAAAGCCACTGGTCCAGGGGCTTGAACTTATTGGAGATTGCCTAGAAACCAGCATTTCAGTTGGGGTACTCCTGTCACATCCTCTTTCCCTTAGATTCTCGTTGGAGGCTACATCCAAGTTAGTAAAGCCCTCAGGACTGCTGCCTGGTGTTGGGCAGGCTCTAGCACCCATACTGACCTTTACATCCTTCCCGACCTGACCTTGGCTGTGACTATGCCTACCTTCAGCACTTCCTGTGCAGTTACTGCACCCAGCATGGCTGCCATGGGACTCAGGTGACCACAGCTACTCAGAGCAACTGTCCGCACTAGCGCTTCATCCAGCAGCTCTTCCAGTGGCTCTTCCCTTGTCCCCTTCAGTGGTTCCAGGGCCTGGGCCAGATTCACCACCATCTCTGCATCACTCTGTGTGGGATAGAACTCCGTACACACAGCAGCCCCAGCCTTGGTTCCACCCCCACCTCCCCATTCAGGTCCTTTAGGTAGCCACCAGGTCTACCTGCCCAAGGAAATCTGCTGCCATAGCATCACCAGGGGACACTCAGAGCCAGAAACTCAGATAAGGCCTGGAGGCTTCACCGACCTGGGTGCAGCTTCAGGCCTGGATCTGAGGGGTTAGATGGTAGTGGGGGTCCCCTGGCTTTGTGTCTGGCACCTTCATGGACCCAGTCTTCTGTCCAGAGATAATGTTTATCATCATCCTTTTTATGAGTGGGAGAGCTGCTTCTGGGTTCAAACTTGGATCTGTGAGATGATCATTGCTGCCTCCTGACAGGTAAGACCCCAGTTAGGCCAGGAAGAGAGACAACGGGGTCACTCACAGCATTCCAGGGTTGGGGCAAGCGGCCCTGGAGGTCCTGAAATTTGTGCAGAGCTCGGAAGGCCTGATGCAGGCAGTGGGCACGCTGAACTTCCTGGGGACTCTGAGCCACCACTTGGGGCTGATGTAGGGCTATATCCAGAGGCTTCTGCAAGGGGGACACTTGGTTCAGGGTCAGGTCCAAAATACTTGGACCCTTTGAGGTACCCATGCTCCCCTATCTCTGATAAGCTTGCACTCACGTGGCTCACGATCTCAGGTTTCTTGACCTCAGTGACAATCCCCCCGTGCTGGTAAGGGGAGAAAGTTGTTGTGTCCCCAATCTCCAAGGTCCTGTCCCCTGAGAAAGATCCAGCCTCATCAGTTTGACCTCTGAACCTAGTTGTTCCCTAAACCCCATCCTGCTTTGGGTCAGTGTCCTTGACCTTGTTCCACCCTGAGAAAAGTGGAGGAAAAACCTATGCCCAAGGACCAAGTTATATCCATCCTCAAGGAGGCTTGGGCATTAAGTCTGAAGTGGGAGTGGGATTGGCTTACCTCGCACATGGATAGGCCGTGAAGCACAGCCATTGAGCTCCACCATGCCCACAATGCCTGAGAAGGTCACCATATCTCCATCATGGAAGCGGTGGGCATCATTTTGCAGAGTTAGAATCCCAGGGGAGCCCTGATAAGAGGTGGCATGTTTGAGAGGTGCTGTACCTGCCTTCCACCACCTCAGGCAACCCCTCCAGAACAGCAGGTGAGTACCCACACTTTAGCACCCACCTGGGAGATATGATGGATGGTGGCTTCCAAGGGGTCTGCCTCTGTAGGGTCCATTACTATGAAGTTCTCACCAAAGTCACAGAACAACTGCCTATGGAGCGAGTATGGGTCACTGGGATGGCTGGGAGGGCTCAATAGTTAACCACCATGGGTTGTAGTGAAGAGTGAAGGACAGTAGGGCAAGCCTCAAGGGCAAGAATTAGAAAAGGAATACTTGGAGAGGTTTGGAAGCTGAGGTTTGAGGGCATTGCTGGAGAAGGTCTGGAGACTGGGGTGGAGGAAGCAGTGGGTAGGACTGGGGCCAGAATTATGAGTGGATGCTGGTCTGGAGCTGGGTAGAGCAACACTTCATCAAGTCTAGAGCTGGGGACCAGCTGCTGTCTGTCATTGGAAGTCTCACTTACCCCACAAGGCCCCGGGTATCAGCCACCAGAAAGCAGATCTTATGCTCATGGCAGAAGGTACCCACCTTCAGCTGCTCCTCCAGCGTTGAGGCAGTCAGCACCACCACCTGGGTAGATATCATGATCAGCAGGGCCAGAACCACTACTCAAAACACACTTCTACTAAAGGCTGAAGAGGGCCTTGCCTGGTCTGGAAAGCAGGGCTGGGAGGTACCTGGAATTTCTGTAGCAGGTCTTCAGTGATGTCACCTGTATGGACACAGACTTCAACAGCTTTGTTGAGCTCGGCCACAGGTTTTTGAGACATTTCAGCCCTGCTCTTTCCCAGGTCCTTCTCTGAGAGAAAAAACTAGAGACCCCATCTGGCTTGAGCAAGATTTCTCTTGGGCTCTACCCCCACTGTGGTCTGGGGGACCTTTGGCCCTCAGAATCCTTACCTGGGCAGCCAGGTCAGACCAGCAGGTGGGGTGGGGATCATGAAGAGTGAGGCTGCCCACACCCATTAGAACCAGGTTCTTGGCCACTTCAGCCCCCAGGCCCTGAAGCCCTGAGAGCAGTACCTTGGCTTCCTGAATCTTCTGCATGGCCGGCAAACCCAGCACACACCTGTGGGCAGGAAGTAAGAGGATAGGCATTGGAGACAAGAGGTCAGAAGACCACCCCACTCCCCTTACCACTTCAGGCCTCACAGCTGCTGAAAGTATAGTTCCTCATCCAGAAGCTTGGAAGTCTCCTGAACATTCATTCCCAGGCTGAGTTTGCACAACAGGCTGTAGCACTTGGAGATGGGGCCTCTGTGTGGGAGACCAGTGCCCAGTTGCACAGTTGCTAACAGACTAAGGGAATGAAAGACAGCTGGTCATAGTTTTCTTTGTTTCCTCTTTCATTTCAGGGAAAACAAAAGTGAAAGTAAAATTAGACCAAGTCCGTATCTGGCCCTGCCTCTATGCTCCTGGACAACCTACCCTGACAATCACCAAGTTCTGGCAGCCCTGAGGCACAGATAGGGTACAGCAAAGCTCCTGGGTCTGTTGGGCCTGTAAGAGAGTAGGTGCCTCTCTTGAGGAAGGGAGCAGGGCCCCATGTTTGCTGGATACAATTGTCTGCTGTGGCTCTCTAGATTCCTAATCCTTAGGTCCCTGTCCTCTTTAGCCATTCCTGCCTGAATGGGCTTCCTGACCACAGAGTGCTGGTGGGACTCCAGTGCTGAGAACGCACTAGGTTTGCCCACTCACTGCCCACCACAGAGACAGACCCTATAGAACAGTGCTTGTCCTATCCCTGAGACCACGGGAGCCTACGGGGTTACACTGTCCCATTCCCAGAGCCCAAACCACAGACCTGGGGCGAAGCCTAACTTCTTTGGGAGTGCTTCCTTGGTGCTCAGCCATATCCTCAGAAAATAAGGATCATCACTTCTGCCCAGGGCTACCAGACAAGACAGATGGCAGAACTAGGTGACCAGTCAGGGTTTCAGTCCTGTTATGAAACCCAGGACTCAAAAAGGGTAGTCAGTTTCTGAGGGTTAGACCTGAGGATGGGAAACATGAATGAGGAAGCCATGATCACGGGTCCTTATTTTTCATTTAAAGTTTTATTTCAAAATAATTTTGGAGTCAAAGTTGCAAAAATAGTACAAAGAGGTCCTGCATACCCTTCACACACAGAAGCCTTCTTAGGAAATTGAAGCCAGTTCTCTGGAGAATAGATCATAACTCCCCACAAAATTATCCACAATAGCAAACTCAGGTGTTATGAGAATTTTTTTTTAATTGAGGTAAAACTCACATAACAATAAAATAACCACCCTAAAGTATACAATTCAGTGTTTCACAATGTTGTGCAACCACCACTCCTCTCTAGCTTCAAAATTTTTGTTTCACCCACTGGACACCCTAATCACATTAACTAATCTCTACCCACCCACTCCCACCTGATATCCTAGTAAACACTTGTGTTATCGATGGTTAGGGACTTGGCTACTTTGGATATTTCATATAAAACAAATGATATGAAATGTGACCTTTTTTTTTTTTTTTTTTTTTGAGACTAGGTCTCGCTATTTTTGCCCATGGAACCGCAGGCTCTCGTTGCCCGGGGTACCACTGACTCAACCAATCCCCAACCTGAGCTTCCCAGGTAGCTGGGATTACAGGCGCGCGCCACCACACCCAGCTATTTTTTGGAACTAGGTCTCGCTACGGGTCCCAGGTGGAACTCGAACCGCGATCCCTAAACCCCGGCCGCTTCACAGACTGAAGCTTACAAGCACGAGTCACCATGCCCAGCCTGAAATGTGACTTTTGATAGCTGTTTTCTTTCAGTTAGCATGTTTTTGGAAGTTTATGCAAAAGTGCTTTGCTTAGTATTTCATTCCTAGCTGGGCACAGTGACTCATGCCTGTAAGCTTCAGCCTATGAAGTGGCTGGGGTTAGGGATCGCAGTTCAAGTCCTGCTCAGGGCAAAACAGTAAGACCCAGTCCCAAAAAATAGCTGGGCGTGGTGGCACATGCCTGTAATCCCAGCTACCTGGGAAGCTGAGGCTGGGGATTGCTTGAGTCCGTGGTACCCCAGGTAACGTGAGCCTGCGGTTCCATGGGCAAAAATACCTAGTCTCAAAAAAAAAAAAAAAAAAGTATTTCATTCCTTTTTATGGCTGTATAACATTCCATTGTATGCATAAGGATTTTTATCCAGTCACACGTATGGGTATTTGGGCTGTTTCTGCCTTTTTTATGACTACTATTATAATCATTCTTCAACATGTATTTGGATTATTTTCAATACTTTTGGATAGGTCTTTTCTTTGGGTAGGAGCAGAATTGCTAGCAATTTGGCTGGTAGAGTTCAGAGGGTAAGGAGGTATAGTGACACTGGTAATTTGTTGTGCTTACTGAGTGACCTGTAGCTGATTGAATTACTTGAGGCTAGACCTCAGTTTACTGCCCATGGTATCTGTTGTGCCCAGGTCAGAGACTGTGGACAAGCTGCAGCGATCTCATTCTTGTCTCTCCGGACCCGATGAAAGAGCATATAACTAGGGGTGGAAATGCTAGGTATGAGTTGAGGTGAAGGTACCCATAAGAAAGTTTGCTAAACAGTTTTCCAAAGTATTGGTATAAATTTAGACTTACAGAGTTAGGTAGAAGAGATTCTCTTTTTATTTTACATATAAATCTTCCCCATATCCTCTCCCTACCATCATCTCCCATTCCCACCCTGCTCGGTCCAAGCCATGGCCAGTGGTAAGTCAGAGAGGGGTCAGACAACAGCTGCCTGAAAAGAATCAAACACATTGGTCCATACAGTCAACAAGGATCCTAGTCTGGAAGACCAAAAGTAGGCAAGCCACATCTGATCACACATGGCTACAAATGGGAACCTA
Organism: Uropsilus gracilis; assembly: GCA_004024945.1. NCBI lineage: Eukaryota > Metazoa > Chordata > Mammalia > Eulipotyphla > Talpidae > Uropsilus > Uropsilus gracilis. The sequence continues at coordinate 10,581 of PVHY01017946.1, forward strand.
GAACAAAAGCATGCCCCACTGACAGGAATGGTGAGCTGGTCGCAACAGCTACTTCACGTAGGTTCAATACGGCCAGGGTAGACAGAGAATACAGGAAAAGCAGTCTCTGAGAGTCTCAGCTTCACCCCATCTTCTCTACCCTTGCCCTTGGGGCTGGGCCTAGAAGTGGGGGCCATACTCTCCCAACCCTCTGCAGAGCCAGTCCTCAGCTGACATCTTGTAGGCATGTATCTCTAGCCATTAATCAGACTTGCTGTTCTCATGACCACAGGAAAGTGTCGAGCTTGGGCTGGGATGGAGGAAGTTGTGTCTTTGCTTGCATTTTCTGCTTAGCCTTGGCCTTGGGCTTCACAGGTAGTGGACGGATTGCAGTCATGTCACTCTGAAGGAGATGTCAAGGAAAGCTTCTTAAGGGATTGGGACATAGGGCAGGAAATGGTCAGCATTAGGCTGGGCAGCCCTGCAACACCAGATAAGGCCTGGCTCTGTATCTGAGACTGCAGCCTCTGGGCTGGAGTCTGATGTACAGGTGAGGGATGGTATAGGCTCTACAGCTCAGTTCAGACCAGTGACACAATACAAGGATACAGGTTGGATGAATTTTGTCCGGCCTCCAAGTCCATCGAAGCCTATCCTCACCTAAGGCAGAAGGAAGAAGTGGGACAGGCAAATGGTTTAGAGAGGTGACCACCCAGTTCCACCCCCAAGAAGGCTGGAACTCGCCATTTATGGGAAGTCACACTCACCACATCTGTGCTGCGACATGGCTCTACCCTTGTCCTCTTTGGCTGCTTCTGGCCCAGGATGGCATTCCGGATGAAGGTAGGGAAGGCACCAGTCAGCTCTTCATCTGGCTCTCCCACACAGCACTGGCCACCCAGTGAAAGCTGAGACTCCTAAGGGGTAACCCCAGAACCATACTCAATAAGCAAGATGGCAGAGGAGAGAGAGGCGGGGTTGGGTAATGATGGTGGAAGAGGATCAGAATCTCTGATGCCTCATGAGGAGGCAAGAAGGAAATGAGCAGGATTCCAAGGGTGGTTCCAAAGTGTCTCCATTCTAGGCTAGGGGTGAGAAGGCTCTGGCAAGAAGTTCAATATCTCAGTCCTGGCAAGGGTTAGATGGTGACTGCCTGAGTTTCTCTGGGAAGCCATACCTGCTTGGAGTCTTTGGGCATCCTCTTGGGCATGTCCTGAACAGGGGAGCTGCAGGGGAGACATGAAGGCAAGAGATAGGTGAGCAACAAAGAAGAGGCAGTACATGCCCACACTGTCATGGCTGTCTGCTGGCCAAGGCACCTCAGGGATTTCTATTCCAAGTACAGCTCTATGAACAGCTGGGCAGCCACAGTCACCAAAGTGGTCAAACATGGGATTGAACTGGTCCTGATCTTACCATTTCTACCTGTGGTCAAACCAATCCAAAACATCCCAAGACCAAAGGCACCTCATTATGCTGCAACATGGAACTGAAAGTCCAAATGATTCACTACCGATAGGAAAAAAAGCCAAGTATGCCCTGATAGAAATAGAAAGCATCTAATGAACTTGGGTATAGCTGCCTCTCCAGGGAGGGGGCACCACCCCTCCCTAAATAATAACCTTTAAAGGCAGGATCTGGGGCAGAACAGACCATGTTCCTAGGTCTTGGTCTCCCATTCTCAGCTCCAAAACTAGACATTGTGTTTTTATCCATTTCTTGGGAACCTAAGCAGCTACATAACCTCTTCTGATATAGCCTAGGTGAGTGAGAAGATGGCAACCACAAGCTTTTTTTTTTAAGAGAGACTAGGTCTCGCTATGTTGCCCGGGGTAGTCCCAAAACTGTGTACTCAAGTGATCCCAAGTCTCAGACTCCCAGGTAGCTGGGATTACAGGCGTGCACCACCATACTCAGCTATTATTTTAGATTAGGTCTTGCTATGATGCCTGGGGTAGTTTCAAACCCATGGACTCAAGTGACTCCTAGCCTCAGCCTTCCAAGGCTGGGATTATAGGTGTGTACCACCACACCAGGCATGAAATGGCAGTTTCTTAAGCTATAACGTGAGAGGCAGGACCAGGGCCTGCTGACTCTGGACTCCTCCATTCCTTCCCCCAAAGCCTGCGGTGAGGCCACATGCTAACCATGGACGTGTGACTGAGGAAATTCATCTGAGTAGAGGGCATGCTAGGCCTCCTCACTTTCCTCTGATAGCTCTGCTTCTAAGAAGTTTGGCAGCCTACAGGTTTCAGGTGCCCACCTTCAACCACCATAGCAATGTGGTAGGCAATGTGAGAAGTCAGAGTTTGGAGCACACATTGATAGGTCCCCTGGTATGTGTTTCTCATACCAGGCCTGGCCCTTTACTGCATGTGAAGGAACCTATAACCTAGCTACCTTTGCCTTTTGCTTTCTTCCTGGGTCTCCTTCACCTCCACTGTCTAACATCTCAATTTCTTTCTCTCCTGTTCAAAGTCTTTGATTCAGAGGAAACTTAATTAGCCCTGGTGTCCCGTACCTGAGAAGCAGATATCTAAATATACATCAAGAAATAGTTTTCTCTATAATGAACTACACTTGACCTGCCTGGCCAAGGAGATAGCTGGCATTCCCAGCTGCTAGTGCAGGTTCTGCCCACCCCCCTGCACGCCAGTTTCTCATGCTGACCCTGTGAACTCTTAAGTAGGGCCTTGGGCTCCAAGGTTTGAGAAGGTTCTCAAGTAAGAATTTGAGAGGCATACAATGGAAGACAAAGTTCAGAGATATTAGGAGCTACACACTGCCTCCTGGAACCTGTTTTCTCTCAGTCAAATCCCATGGCCTTTGCTTAAAAATGAAGACTGAGACAAGCAAGTAAAGGGCTTTGCACAGGAGAGGAAAGAAGTGACTGCAACCAAAGCCATGGCCAATCCCACTATCCATCCTGTCTACCACAAAGAGCTCATAGGGCAGGGCATGGTGGCGTGTGCCTGTAATCCCAGCTATTTGGAAGGCGGAGGCTAGGAATCACTTGAGTCCATGGGTTTGAGACTACCCTGGACTACATAGGGAGATCTAGTCTCAAAAAAATAATCGGGCATGGTGGTGCATGCCTATAATCCCAGCTACCTGGAAGGCTGCGTTCAAGGGATCACTTGAGTTCATGGGTTTGGCACGACCCCGGGCAAAACAGCAAGACCGAGTCCTGAAAAAACAGCTGGAGCTGGGCACGGTGGCGCATGCCTGTAAGCAACAGCTTATGGAGGTGCGGTGGGGTCTGGGGATCACAGTTCAAGTCCTGCCTGGGGCAACACAGCAAGACCTAGTCCCAAAAAATAGCTGGGTGTGGTGGCATGCGCCTGTAATCCCAGCTACCTGGGAAGCTGAGGCTGGGATTGCTTGAGTCCACGGTAATATAGGCAACACGAACCTGCGGTTCCACAGGCAAAAACAGCGAGACCTAATCGCAACAACAACAAAACAAAAACCAGCTGGACGGGGTGGCAAGTGCCTGTAATCCCAGATACCTGGGAGGCTGAGGCTAGGGATTACTTGATTACTAGGGATTACTTGTGGGTTTGGGACTACCCCGGGCAACATAGCAAGACCTAGTCTCTAAAAATAATTAAAAAAAAAGAGCTCATAGGGTAAGGGCTAAAGAAATCTCTTAGCCATCTGTTCCAGGCTGTTCACAAGGCCAGGGACCACCACTTACTATGTCTTTTCTGTGCAGAGCTTCTTGCCCTGGCTATGCTGGATGCCGGAGGGCCGGGCTGGAGGGGTGTCCAAATCAAAGGTGGCATTGAGATCGATTTCATCACTGAAGGCTGGTCGACGAAGTTTCAGGTTCAGCATCTCCAGAGGGGCTGGGCTGTAGGCAAAAGATGGCCTTGGTTACTCAGGGTCACAGAGGCAGAGCCTAGGGCAACAGTCCCTCAAGCATAAGTGGCAATTGCTAGGGGCCTAAAGCCCATTTCTGGCTCAGGTTGATCCAGCTAGAAAGGCTGATCTCTACAGTAAAACTACTTGGTTCAGTCTTTCAGTCACAGAATAAGTGAAAGTCGAAAGACACAGAAAGAAGCAAGCAAACACCACACGAAATACAAATGTACAAACAAGAGATTGTTGCCTTTTAACCAAGCAGCTTCATTTCTCAAAACACACAGCAAGGAGTCAGAGATGTCCCAATCCTTTTAGAGCCCTTCCTTGACATCTCCTTCAGAGTGACATGACTGCAATCCGTCCACTACCTGTGAAGCCCAAGGCCAAGGCTAAGCAGAGAGTGCAAAGACACAACTCCCTCCCTCCCAGCCCAAGCTCGACACTTCCCTGTGATCGAGAGAACAGTGAGTCTGCTTAATGGCCAGAGATACATGCTTCCAATTTGTCAGATGAGGACTGGTTTGGCAGAGGGCTGGGGGGGGGGGGGGGCGTGGCCCTCTTCTAGGTCCAGCCCCAAGGGCAAGGGTAGAGAAGACGGGGATGCTATTTATCACCGCGATGGCATAATATTAGAAAATGTCCAAAGGTCTCCTCTAGGGGGCTGGTACTTTCACAGCTTGAAGATGAGACAGTCAAATATTGTTCCTGGAGAGTAACATGGGTAAATGCATTTATGTTAAAATGTAAATAGTAATACCAAACTCTAAGCAACAGGCTACAAAAGGAATAATTAAACAATTTAGGCTGAAAATTGAAATATTTAATCGAAAGATGCATGTGTATCAACTGTGTAAATAAGCTCTAAGAAATGGAAGGAAATATTTATGAATCATCTATCTGGTAAGGGATTAGTATCCAGAACATAAGAGAACTTAAAAAATAACACCCAATTAAAAATGCACAAAGGCAATAGTAGCAGAAAAAGACTTGAGGGCTGGTTCTGCTCCCAGTCCCCCTACACCTCAGGCAGGGCACATAAGTGCTCACTTGGACACTGGGGCATATTCACGTTAAGTCAATGTCCAAGGCTTCTGAAGTCAAGTGGAGCTTTGTGTTTTGTTTTTGCTTTTCCCATTTTAGCTTCCAATCTTTGACTGTCATCCTTCATAGCAATCCATAGATTGAAAGATTTTTTTAAATCACCTAACGATGACAGAGTTAAAAATTAAACCATTCAACTCAGGGGTCCCTGCCTACCATGACCCCACACCCAAGAGGGTGGGCCACTGACCACCTCTCTCTCACTGTTGCTGCGCTGTCCTGAAGAGCCCTGTGACTCTTAGCAGAACAGCCCATGAAGCAAGTGTTCTGGAAGCTGCACCATCTTTGGAGGAGAGAGGCAAGAGTCATCTGGGTTGTTCACAGGCCTGAGCAGGAGGCTGGAGGAAGGAGGGCTATTGGGATATTTGGTGTTGTATTTTATTCATCTTTTTCTTTTCCTACTTATTTTATTGTGTGACATCCTAAGTCTCCCTAATCTGTGCTCATATCAGGTATGTTGGAATGTCCTGCCCCCCCTTACTCCAGGCTTTAGAACCTTCCCATAAAGCTGGGCCAGGGTTCACCTTCAGACTTTTTCTCCAAACCCTCTTTAGAGTCTGCAGAAATGTTTTACAAAGGATCAGGTCTGGAGGCTGGGCATGGTGGCTCATGCCTGTAAGCTTAAGCCTATGAAGTGGCCAGGGCTAGGGATCGCGGTTCAAGTCCCGCCTGGGGCCCGTAGCAAGACCTAGTTCCAAAAAAATAGCTGGGCGTGGTGGCGCGTGCCTGTAATCCCAGCTACCTGGGAAGCTGAGGCTGGGGATTGCTTGAGTCAGTGGTACCCCGGGCAACGAGAGCCTGCGGTTCCACGGGCAAAAATAGCGAGACGTAGTCTCAAAAAAAAAAAAAAAGGATCAGGTCTGTCATTAGCTGTGCTTTGTTTTTGTCTCTCCTACTCCTTAAGAATCAGTTCTATGAGGGAAGTCAGAAGTTGTGTGTGTGTATGGGTTGCACTTAGGCTGATTCTGTGCCTGTGAGAGGTATCCCATGTGCTGTCTACCGTCTACATGGAAATACAGTGTCAACTGTTCCCCACTTCAGCACCAGTCCTCGCTTTTCTATCCATGCAATTAGGGACTTTTTT
>PVHY01017946.1:16708-30370 GCA_004024945.1 Uropsilus gracilis
TCTGTGCCTGTGAGAGGTATCCCATGTGCTGTCTACCGTCTACATGGAAATACAGTGTCAACTGTTCCCCACTTCAGCACCAGTCCTCGCTTTTCTATCCATGCAATTAGGGACTTTTTTTTGTTTTTTTTTTTTTTTTTTTGAGAGTAGGTCTCGCTATTTTTGCCCATAGAACTGCAGGCTCACGTTGCCCAGGGTACCACAGCCTCAAACAATCCCCAGCCTCAGCTTCCCAGGTAGCTGGGATTACAGGCACGCGCCACCACACCCAGCTATTTTTTGGGACTAGGTCTCACTGTGTCGCCCTGAGCGGGACTCAAACTGTAATCCCTTGCCCCAGCCGCTTCATAGGCTGAAGCTTACAGGCACGAGCCACCATGCCGGGACTTAATGTCAAATCCTCATTTTGTAGGGCTACCTTCTTCAAACACACTGCTACCATGTTCTAATAAAGACTGTGCCCCTCCCACAAAAAAAAAGAAAGAAGAAGAAAAAGGGAGAGTACTAGAGTAAATATCTGCCCGTGTGGCAATGGAGTTTTTGAAGCCCTTATGGAGTTTTGGAGCCCTTTGGAGCCCTTATGGAGCCTTATGGTGAGAATGTAAATTGGTACAATCACTGTGGAAAAATAGTATATAGCAATTCTTCAAAAAAAAAAAAAAAAAAACCCAAAAAACCAGAATGACCATTTGATCTAGTTATTCCACTTCTTTTGGGTTTAAACCCAGAAGAACTGGGAGTAGGATCTCCAAGTGACATTGGCACACCAATGTTCAGAGTATCATTATTCACAGTAGCTAAGACACACAAATGACTCATGTATCCATCAGTGAATAGATAAGCAAAATGTGGTATATGGTCATGTACCATTTAACAACATTTTGGTCAATGTTGATGGCTTATACGATGGTGGTCCCCTAGGGGACACCCCATAGAGCCTAAGTGTGTTGTAGGCACCACCTGTAGGCTTTTGTAATTATACTCTATGACACTTGCACAAGAACCAGTGCATTTCTCAGAAGGTATTCCTACCACTAAGCGAGGCAAGACAATAGAACACTACTCAGTCTTCAAAAGGAAAAAAAATGACGCAACATAAATGAATTTTGAGGATATGATATAAAGTGAAATAAGACAAATAGTATGATCGTACTTATAAGGTCCTTAGGAGGGTCAGAATCATATAAACAAAAAATAGAATGGTGGTTGCCAGGTGCTGGGGTGAAGGGGAAATTGAGTTTAATGAGTGGTTTAATGAGTAGAGCTTAAGGGATGTGAAGAGTTCTGGAGAAGGAAGATAGATATGGTAGCATATAATGAATGTATGTAACACCTGTATCATCTCCAATGAAATACAGAAAAAGAATTAGCAGGTAGTCTTTCGTCAGGGCTTCCAACATGCCATCCAGACTGAGAAAGACCCAGAAACTGCAGGGCCACATGACCATGGCCACCACCGCATCAGAAAGCCCTGGAAGCACCGAGGCTGAGGTAATGCTAGTGGCATGCATCATCACAGAATCAAATTCAACAAATATCACCCAGGTTACTTTTGGAAAGTTGGTATGAGGCTATCACCTTTAGAGAAATCAGAGCTTCTGCCTAACTGTCAACCTTGATGAACTGTGAACATTGGTTACTGAGCAGACTTGGGTAAATGCTGCCAAAAACCAAATGGAGCTGCTCCTATCATTGATGTGGTGCAAGCAGGCTACTACAAAGTTCTAGGGAAGGGAAAGCTCCCAAAGCAGCCTGTGATTATCAAGGCCAAATTTTTCAGGGGGGGGGGTAGTAGGAACTGGCTGTATCCTAGTAGCTTGAAGCCATGTGACTTAAGCCCTGTTTCCCTTTTGGCTAAGTGTCTTTCTCCCCTTTCTACTGTCTGTCTCATGAGGAAGAAGGTATTTTGATATGCTGCACAGGTCCTTCCCTCAGACATTATTTCAAGATGAACTTCAGCAAAGCAAAGGATTATGTAGGAAACAGCTGAGTGCAGTCCAGAAGAGTTGGGGGGTTCCAGGTATACCGCCTTGCCTGTCATCTGTTGCCTGAAATCAGGGTGGTCCCTATATGTCAGGCAGAAAATAGAAACTTCTCTGAATATCCAGAAGTGGCTGTGTGGGTGAACAGGGCTTGTGTACTCTAAACATGCTGGGCCGGGCACGGTGGCTTGTGCCTGTAAGCTTCAGTCTATGAAGCGGCTGGGGCTAGGGATTGTGGTTCGAGTCCCACATGGGGCCTGTAGCGAGACCTAGTTCCAAAAAAATAGCTGGGCGTGGTGGTGCACACCTGTAATCCCAGCTACCTGGGAAGCTGAGGCTGGGGATTGCTTGAGTCTGTGGTACCCCAGGCAATGTGAGCCTGCGGTTCCCCAGGCAAAAATAGCGAGACCTAGTCTCAAAAAAAAAAAAAAAAAAAAAAAAAAAAAAAAAAAAAAAAACCAAAAAAAACAAAAAAACATGCTGGGTAGCAGGAGGAATGCTATATATTTCTATGAAGGAATCCAGATATTTTCTCCAAGGCAAATATGAAATACGATTCCTGAGTCATATTTTTAAAATACAGAATGAATGACACCAAAGCATTGACAAACACCTAAAATCAAGCCACCTAATTACCTCCACCTGCTGTGCATATCTCGGTGGGTACCCAGACAGCTGGTGACCTGGTAGCTCCTGGGCTGGAAAGCAGGTTCAAGGAACCATCAATTGATAATGCGGTGAAAAGGAAAGGCACACATCAGTCTCACCAGAGTGTTTCCTCAGGTATCCCCAACAGGTTCCATTGTCCTCAAGATAAAAATTCATGCTTCACGGCTGACCTGAAGAGATCTGGTGCTGGGCCCCTATCTAAACACACTCAGCTGTCTCTACACTTACTATTCTGTCTGCCTGGGCTGCTCATCCTTCAATTCTGATGGTTGTTTCAAGGAATGTATCTGTACAGTGTAATAGATCAGGAAAGCTTAAGATTTCTTTCCTGTCTTGGGGGAAAGCTGTTATGGAAGCAAGGTACAGGCAAGGTCTTTGAGGACCCTGTAGTTTGAGGGCCTTGCCATTAGAACACAAAGAAGATGGGTAAACTGCTGAGGATTCATAAATTATTTTTGAGAGCCTAGAGCCCTAGGAATAATTCAGAACAGCCTAGACCTAGTTAAAAGAAGCACAAATATTGAAAGTCACAGATCATCCACCCTCGTTTTCATGCCCAGAAAAATACAAGAATGAAAGGGAATGAAGTAATCTTATATGCAAAATGATGGGAATTCCAGCCCAGTACTGTACAGAAGTCAGTATTTGTTAGATGCAGGGCCCTGTTGGCTTGAAAGATAGGGCAAAGCAGATTAGTCCTTCTAAGTGAGCTGCAGGCCTGACATGAGACTTACTCTAAATAAAGTGGGTTCATCCCCAACTGGAAGCTATATATCAAATTCCATGATAGGCTGGGCACGGTGGCTCGTGCTTGTAAGCTTCAGCCTATGAAGCAGCTGGGGCTAGGGATCATGGTTCGAGTACCGCTTGGGGCCCATAGCGAGACCTAGTTCCAAAAAAAATAGCTGGGCGTGGTGGTGCGCGCCTGTAATCCCAGCTACCTGGGAAGCTGAGGCTGGGGATTGCTTGAGTCTGTGGTACCCTGGGCAATGAGAGCCTGCGGTTCCACGGGCAAAAATAGCAAGACCTAGTCTCAAAAAAAAAAAAAAAAAAAAATTCCATGATATGGAATGTCCTAAAGGTCTACCCATGAGAAGGTCTCTAAGACTACCTGCTTCCCTGACAGTGCATACTTTATCTATCAAGTCCTCAAAGAGTTCCGTGTTACCTGAGGCTCTGGGGTGGCAAGGCTGATGGCTTCTGAGGGTAGGGAGAAAAAACCCAGAACCTAGTCTGTCAAAATCAACCAAACTGGATCTTATAAAGACATGAGCCCATCACACAACCATAGCTCACTGTCAGTTCAACTCAAACTAGGGCTATAAAGAGACAGCTGCAGGATGCTAAGGTAAGAAAGAGTAAAATTGAAGAATTAAAAGTGAAAAAATTAAGAAAAAAAACTACCTTGTATGTATTCACTTCCATATGCAGATGCTGACCAGGTCCTATCTATTTTGTGGGGAAAGGAGTATTTGTGCAAGGAAACTGGTAGTGAGGGGTCACAGATTTAGAAGGGTCTCCCCAGTCTACTCACAGCTAAGTGTGTACATATTGGGTGGGCCAGGCTTAGCAAGGCTCTAGAACATTTCTGTGACACAACATCTGAATAAGAAGCACTACCTGTACAGATGGTAAACTTATTCCTGCTGAGATTGGGGAAGGCTCAGAGCACCTGACTCTTCAGTGTGGAAAAGAGTATGAAGCACAGAAAGACAAAGAGGTGGGAAGGCAAGGAGTATCCCGGTATGTTTGACAGTTTGATTTGGTTTAAGTCCAAACATCCATTGTACAGCCCACAAGGAAGGCTCCTGGATGCCTCATGCACGGTGCCAAGGGGTCTGGGAAGTCTGGGTTAGGGTCAAAGGAGAGACATGATGCCCAAAGGCTGATATGCTGGGCATACAGGAGGAGCGGGGGGATGGATCACAGCTTCAAATGGAGATGGCAGCAAGGGAAAGAGTAAGGGGCACCAGAAGTTAGATGGGCAGGCTTCAGCAAGCAGTTGGAGGTAGGGAAGAGTGTGATGATTTTCCAAAGGACATTGAAAAGTGATTTAAATAAGACTGGGTCACCAGGTTTTATGTGTCTTCTCAGGTCACCAATTGGGCAGCTGGATAGGGGTAGCCCTGAGGATACTCAGGCAACATCTATAGTGAAACTATAGTGAAACACTACAGAAGAAATGGGTGGTTGCTGGGACATGGACATACGTCTCTGTCTCTTGGCTCCCTCTGCTGGCAGCTTAAACACCACATTCCAAGAACGGGCGCAGAATCATTATGGTGAGTGGTTTCATGTTTGTCTCAGAATCAGTATGCATGCATTTGGTGAGTCATTCCACCAACAAGGGGCCTGAGTCTGCTCCTGCCCCTTCTCAGGCCGTGTCTGGGTTCTCTCTGGCTCACTTTGGTCACTCCCTGTCCGAGTCCAGAAATTGCCTCAAAGCTGTTTTCTAGCTAAATCTTGGCTGTCTCCCAGAGGAAGTCCACAACTGTCAGGGCCACATGGGTTACCCACTCCACCACTGCCAGGAACAAATACTCTGACCGGGGGCTTGTCCAGCTGCATCATCCCAAAGGGTCAACAAACCTCTCTAAAACCAGGCGGTTGACAGTCTCGCTGTCCACTGGTGGCAGGTTCAGGGTTTCCTGGAGCATTGTTAGCTTTTTTCTCAGGCTCTTGGGGAAGGAAAGAGAAGAGTATGAAAGAAAGGCTGGGATGTCAACTCATGAATGACTTCCAAGGACAAGAGAAACATGCAAAGGGGAAGTCCCTGGGGTACAGAGCAAGGCCAGAAACTACAACATCAGGCTCAGGAGGTTAGAACTATCCAGACTCAGAACCCCTCTCTGCAGACAGCACAGATGTTGGTACGTGCACAGTGAGGCATTGTGCTGGTTGCCCTGTGCTGAGGAGCCCAAGCTCCAGACCAGGGCCAAGGTATACATCCTGACCCAGACTAACCCAGGATGGTGCAGGGAGCCCAGAAACACCAATTGGTGTGCAGGTTCTGGGCAGGATTAGCCCAGTCCTGAGCTGGGCAGGGATATCTCTCACCGTAATTTCCTTGTCAGCACTCTGTAAGTCTTTCTGGGCCGACTTCAGCTCTAATTTAGCCTGGTCCAGTTCAGAGGAGACTGTCTGCAACTACAACAAAGGGAGTAAAGGTGAGCCAAGGGTAACTACATGTCCTGTTCCCACCTGCTTCTACCCAGGGTATGTTCAGGCTAGTCCAGGGACCAGAAAAGTTTGGGAATATGGGGAGACAACCTAGCTCATCAGGGCAAGGCCTTAGCCTGGCAACGTCCATCTGGAGCTTCGCAGGAGCAAGGGCTGCTTCCTCTCTCCTGGAGTAGGATGCACATGCACAGAAATGAAAGCAGCTGTACTGACTGAGTCAGATTCCAAGAACCCTCCCACTCTGGGTCTGGTATACAAAAACAGGCCTCTGAAGTCATCACATTTGGAACTGTGCTCTCCAGTCAGTTGAGTTACCCAAGAGTCAGAAAGAGCAGAGGGTAGTATAAGTGTGTGCACGTGCTGGGGGACCCCTTCATGCTCTGCTACTCTAAGTGGACAATCTAGTCAATCAGATTGAATGCCCAGTCAGGACCAGTAACCCATCTCTGGGTGCCATCCAACAGTCCTGTGGATTCAGCTGCATCATGAGACCCCCAGGGCCTTAATCAGAAGATATAAATGAGCATGACAGAAGGACAGTAACCTCTCCCTTTGCCCTGTGTGCCCCACTAAGTTACCTTGCTTTTGGAAGAAAACAAGTCCTTCCTTAGCTTGTCAGCTAGATCTCCTGAAGCCTTCCGTGCCTCTTTCAGATTCTCATACTCTCTGAAAAGGGATCAAGGAAAGAGATATCAAAACAGAACTCCCTGCCAATCAGACTGACACATAGCACCAACTAAACACAAAGCCAGATCCAATCCCTCAGTCCATTTTCAAGACTATTCTGACACCTGAGCCCAAGAGAGACCAAGGGGGTCCTGCACCCAGAGCAAGGAAAGCTAGTCATGTCTGTCTCCTGCCAGTCTTGCAAGTACTAATGATTTGAGAGGGTGTGCAGGAAGCCCATGTCCCACGAGGAGGCCCCATATACCATCCAGCCTCCACAGAAGGTATCTGGGGTCCTCAATGTCACCCTTTCCCCTAACCTCACACCATAGTAGGTAAGAATCTGACCAAAGTTTCCATGTAACTCAGGCAGGGTTGGTAACAGTGCTGCTGGGAAACAGACCACAAATGTCATGGTGGGGTTTGTAGGTCAGAGAGCTGTGCCAACCTCCTCTTAGCACAAAATAATACTTACAGTTCATGTTTAAGTCTCTCAATAGCCCCGTGAGAAATGTTATTCATTTATTCAGGAAGCTGAAGGTCAGAGAGCCGAAGAAACTGGCTCTTAGTCATACCTGAGAGGTGGGTCAGGGGTTCCTACAGAGGTGGCATGGCTCTAGAGCTTGCCCCTTAAGTCCATCTGCTCTGCTTTCCCAGAGATGGGCAGCAGACAGAAAGGCATGCCAGGGGTGCCACGATTTAGCTCCTAGGTTTGGAGAGGAAGCCAGAGTACATACTTTTTGAGGGACACACAGTACACAGCCAGCTGCTCCACTGCTGATTGTCCCACACCCATTTCTCGGATCATCTCCTCCACCTCGGGCCGCTGGCTCTGGAGTAGGAGATCAATCCTGAAAAACACCCAGCCCACGGCATTTAAAATCTGGAGGCTGATGGGTAGGTACCCAATACAGCTCTGCCTCCCTTTGCTGCTGTTGCTATGGTGACAGCCTGGGCTGCTAGGATGCTTTAGCAGGCGGGTCTGTCCAAGGAAAAGCCCCACAGCAGAGCTTAGCACAGCTGTAGGGATGCTGCTAGAGATGAGGGGGTACGAAAAGAGGGTCTCAAGGTCAGGGGTCCCAGGAAAAACCTTCAAGGTGCAAAAGACCAGTCAGGTCATTTGGCCACAGGCAACAGGGCCAGGAAGGAAAATGACTAGTGTCCTCTTGAAAAGGGGTGGTGCCACAGAAGCTGAGAAAGGAGATTTGTGCCCATACTATAAGGCCTAGTGTGTGACCCAACCCCTGCTGTCCAGAAAGATGTGCCACTGAGGGGTTCTGGCTATCTAGGCAGTTCAGTCACCACGGGGCGGAGCTCAAACTCTAAGCTCACCTCTCCATGGTCTTCATCTTGCTTCTGAGTCGGCGGGCCTCCTCCCGTGCTTGTTTGGTCTCATCCTGTTGCTGCTCCAAGAACCTCATCTGCTTCTGAAGAGCAAACACACCCAGCCTTGTTGCTGGCAGGCTCCCAGGGGCCATGGCTAAAGTCACTGGGTGAACACCACCCTAAAGCCCTTTGCTTCGAAGATGCTAACAACCACATGTCCCCCACACCTGGAGGCTGCTGGGTTCCCCTCTGGTTTGTGATTTTCTGCTAAGAAGTCAAAGGGCAACTGCTTATTTTACCCCCTGGCTGATTCCTCCTGAGATATGTCTTATCAGAGGCATAACACACAGCCCATGCTCATTTGGGCTGCAAGGGTCTCTGACGTGGGCCTCACAATGCATACTGTGCGTGATTCCAAAGAAGCCCAAAGTAAAAATCTAGGTTTCACTCTCCACCATCCACAACCATAGATCGTTGCTAAGACAGGAGAGCCGTATCAGCAGCAGCTGGCCAAGATGCCCTGGGCACAAGACCACTCCGTCTCTGGGAACACCATCAGGAGTCTCTGATACGGGGTTTGTTTCCACCCACCCAAGGGTCAGGTCACATGATTCAGCCTAGCCACCAAACAGGAACAGAGACAATGAACGTCCTGGGGCTGCAAGGATTGCTCCCTTTCTCATTCAAAGGGCATCCAGCAAGGACTGCTCCTTCCTACAAGGCCAGAATATCAATTGTGGGTTCAGATCAACTGCCTCGTGCCTGTTGGAAAGGAAAAGGCTCACCAACCCAGGCCGATATAAAATTCATCTGGGTCTAGAGCTGCTTGCTCTGCAAGCTTTGATCTGCCTGGTCAGCTCAGCATAGCTGACTTCAAAGACTCCTTGCTCTTCCCTGGAATGCTGTTTGATCCAGTTTCAGAGAGCAGCTCAACCAAGGACTACAGTGCTAAGAGAAGGTTCTTCAGGCTGGCATCATTGGTGGAGTACAAACCACTTTTGGAAACATGGCTCTGCCTCACTGAGGTCTTTGCTGGGCAGCCCCTCCATGAAACACTGGGAAGCCTCATCTCTCCAAACTACTGTGGACACAATCCATAAATATATTCAATACGTCCTTTTTTTTTTGGCCAGGCATGGTGGTGCGTGCTTGTAAAAAGCAGCATAGGAAGCTGCGGCTGGAACCAGGGATCGCGGTTCGAGTCCTGCTAGGGGCACGTAGTGAGACCTAGTTCCAAAAACACAGCTGGGCCTGGTGGCGCATGTCTATAATCCCAGATACCTGGGAAGCTGAGGCTGGGGATTGCTTGCGTCTGTGGTACGCTGGGCAACGTAAGCCTGTGGTTCCATGGGCAAAAATAGCGAGACCTAGACTCAAAAAAAAAAATAGCCTTTTCTTATGGGCTGGATGACTACATTATGGGCAGCCTGGGGAAGAAGGGATTTGCCTCCATTTTACAACTGTGCAAACCAAGGTATAGACCAAGACAGGATAAGATAAGTCTAGAGCGGTGAGCCCAGGACTAGGGCTACCTCTCCCTGCCAACTTGTGCCCACAGGACATGGGAACCCACCTTGAGGGTGGAGGACAGCATTTCAGCCTTGTCTAAGGCCTGCTGCAGAGATTCCACGGTGGCATTGCGCTCTTCCAGAGTGTCCCGTAGAGTGTCAATGATGGCCTGGCTGTCTCGTTTCTCCTTCTCTAGAGCAGGGGTGAGGGTGGAGCAAAGGGAGAGGCACATCCACGCACCGGCCTGAGAACTTGGGCCCATGGGCTCCACCTCTTAGCCAGGCAAAGAACAAGTCTCAGGTCAGAAATGGGTTGCCCACCTCTCTCTGGCACCAAACAAGGGAAGTAGAGTCAGAGTCTTTTTATTCAGGGGCCAAGTCTCTCTTTCTGTTGCTAAGAACTGCTGGAGTAAAGATTTCACTGTTTCCCATTCCCACAATTCTAGTCAGTTCATAATCCCAGAACTAGCTTGGTTCTAGCCAAACTCAGTGGCTGAACCCTCTCCCACACATTTTCTGTGCCATCCGATAACCCCCATCCAGCCTGGGTCCTGGACAAGAAACTCGTGTAAAGAGAACAGGCTCACCTGGACAACATAGATATTTACAGTCGCCTTTCTTCTCCTTTTTGCCAAGCACAGAGCTGGCAAGACTCTTGGATATACATAATTAGGAGAGCCACTGGCTCTGCTGGTTTAGTGGTCTTCCTCCTCACAGCTGCTCCCTCCAATACCCAAATCAGAAGCTTCTCAGGTTCCCTTATCTCTTGTTAACTCACCTTTCTGGGATAGTTGGGCTCTCATATTATCCAGTTCATTCTGTAAGGCAATATCCACAATAAATAGCAGGAAAGCATCATTGCTACCTCCACACAGCCTCCTATAAGCTTGTGGGGAGGCTCAGCAGGGAACAAAGTAGTCTTTGGGTCCAGGGATACAGGAGCCCTGAATGTACCTCCAGTCTAGCTAAACAACAGTAGAGATATGAATCTTGCTTATCTCTGTGTCTTTTTAAAAAGTAGGTACAATGGCCGGGTATGGTGGTGCATGGCTGTAGGTGGCAGCCTAGGAAGCCATTGCTGGGGCCAGGGATCATGGTTCAAGTTCCACCAGGGTCACATAGCGAGACCTAGTCCCCAAAAAATAGCTGGGTGTGGTGGCACATGCCTGTAATCCCAGCTACCTGGGAAGCTGAGGTTGCAGATTGCTTGAGTCTGTGGTACCCTGGGCAACGTGAGCCTGCGGTTCCACGGGCAAAAATAGTGAGACCTAGTCTCAAAAAAAAAAAACAAAAATAAAATAAAAAGTAGGTACAATGGAAGAAAATAATCAACAAATAGAATAGGGGCAAGAGAAAGGAAGTTGGGCCTATGTGAGCAGTCTCACAGCAGGGGTTTCCATTACTTCCATGGCCCTTTGCTGGCTCATACCCAGTCTGGACATCAACTGCATTCATGGGGTCATCAAGATGAAATGGTCAAAGACCCAGGCCACCACTCCCTCCCCTTTAACCTGCGACCTGCCTGCTTCACAGTACACCTTTCTCCAAGCTCTAAGCTTGTTTTGTGTACCACAAGCCTTCTGGTCCCAGAATCTGGTAGGGTAAGTGAGCCAATAGGACAACTTTGTACCCTGGATGAAAACTCATATACACCAAGCTCTAACCAGGGCCAAATCAGCCTCTCAAAGGCAAAGCACACATTCCAAGGCAACTGCCACAGAACCATTGAGAGGCTAGGGTCTCAGAACTGAGCCTAGTTCCCACTCAAAATCCCAGAGCTTTCAACACTCCTGTGGGCAAGAAAGGTAGCTAATTTATAATCAAGAAAACCAGGCTCTGCAAAAGGGATTGGTCAAGGATTCACAGTGGTAGCTGAATGGAATCCAGAAAAATCTTCCTCCAAATCACTACTCCCAAGGCAATACACAACTCATAATATCACATATGACCATTGCCAAAGCTCTACCACAGTGGGTGGACAAGCCTCTTATCATCAAACTCTCCACCCAAGACTCTGAGGGTCAGAGTTTTTGGTGGTTGCTGTGGTCAGTAACAGAAGATCTGGGAGTAAAAGTGGGTAAAGAAAGGTATCCAAGGGCCGGGCATGGTTGTTCATGCCTGTAAGCTTCAGCCTATGAAGCGGCCGGGGCTAGGGATCGCGGTTCGAGTCCTGCCTGGGGCCGGTAGCGAGACCTAGTTCCAAAAAAAAAATAGCTGGGCGTGGTGGCGCGTGCCTGTAATCCCAGCTACCTGGGAAGCTGAGGCTGGGGATTGCTAGAGTAGTCTGTGGTACCCCCGGAAATGTGAGCCTGCAGTTCTACGGGCAAAAATAGCGAGACCTACTCTCAAAAAAAAAAAAAAAAAGAAAGAAAGGTATCCATGGGTTGCCTGAGAACAGACACCAGCCCTAGGCTACTTTTAGTTCTCTGAGTCCTTCTATACCCAAACAGGGTACCTTCCTAGCCCTTACTACAAACCACTCTAGATGCTGTCTCCTTGTATCTCAAATGTAGTTTTGAATGCCAAAAGAAATGAAGTTTTTACTTTTATCACAGAACACATGCCTTAAAATGGGGACTGTCATCATGATGTGTTGGCTCTAAACAAACAAGCATTATGTTGTTAAAGTGAGGCTCCAAGGACATCATGGCAGCTTGGAGTCAGGGTCAAACAGGACCCTGATCCGAGAGATGCCCAACAAAAAAAAATTTTTTTTTTAGACTAGGTCTCGCTATTTTTGCCCATGGAACTGCAGGCTCACGTTGCCGGGGTATCACAGACTCAAGCAATCTGCAGCCTCAGCTTCCCAGGTAGCTAGGATTACAGGCGTGCGTCACCACGCACAGCTATTTTTTGGGACCAGGTCTCGCTATGTTGCCCCAAGCAGGGCTTGAACTGTGATCCCTAGCCCCAGCTGCTTCAAGGTTGAAGCTTACTGGCACATGCCACCGTGCCTGGTATGCCCCAACAAATTAACCCTTGGAGTCAAGGGTTAGGGAAGAGAGCAACATGTAAATTAACGCTTGAGAACCCTAGTATCAATACCTCAAGAGATTTATGCCAATCCAGACCCCTTGTGCACAAAGGAAGTTGAATCTTACACTTGGAGGGGAAGCAGTAAAAGCAGTTCATCCTCTCCAATGGTATGGGTTTCTACTTTGGCTGTACATCTTGATTCCAAGGGTTCTGCCATCTATTCCTAACCTGGGAAAGACTCAGGCACTTGGTTATATCTTGTTCCCCAGGAAATTTTCAGGGACAGTCAAGTTTGTGAACAGTGGATCTTCCCTGGCCAAAATGTCTCTAATTATCCCAACAGGAGAGTGGACTGGGAAGGATCAGTGGAGATCTTCTGCAAGGTGAGTATAACTCCGGGAGAGAAAATCTACCCTTAGGTCAGCTATGCCCTTAAATCCCAAGGGGAGGACTTACAGCCATGTGGCTCTTTTCTTCCCTAACAGTGTATTTCTCCAATGACCTAGTCTTATCATCACTTCTCTTCTCTCCTTGTCTACTCCTTGGAATCTTTACCAAGTCTCCCCTCCAGAACTCTATCTATATTCTAGATACTTCCCCTAGGTGGAAGCAGAAAATGAACTCTCAGAGAGCTTGCAGTTGAGCAGAATGAGGCAAGTTCTGGGTACCTTTAAGAATTCTGCATCTAAGACATTCTCCTCCTCCTGGGCAAGGTCAAAGAAGAGTTTATTGATAATGGATTTTCTGCCAACCTGGAATAAAGAACAAATTAGAATATGACTCTACAGCTGTGTCATGGACAGGGGTGTATGTGCAGCCTAGCATGCATCAGACCTGTTCTCAGGTCTAACCTTTCACAGCATATCTCTGCAGACCTAGGCAGTGACTGCTGAAAAGGCACCCCAACTCTAAGTGGTAGGCATTGAGGAAATAGGGGAAAGGAGGGAAGGAATTCAAATCTGCCTAGGTAAAGACTGGTCCAGGTAACAAGTCCATCTGTCAGTTACCCTTGAGCATAAATAGGCCTTCCAAGTAACTCAAAAGCACAAGTGAGGCTCAACCAGCCTCAAATGACTAGGGTCCAAATCAAAGATACTTGATCCTCGGAGATCCTCATTCCTGCTCCATGTCAAAGAGAAATTGTCTTCAGCTGTGGTGGTTCCATCCTACCACCCTCACCTGGATTCGGCACTGTGGGCAAGTTCGACTTGGTGCTGTTTCGAACCACTGAATTAGGCTAGAATGAGAAGCAGAAAAACATACAGGTGAGCCTTGGCTTGAGTGCAGAGACATAGATCAGCGGCTATTTTGACCCCAATGGAGTCTGTCCTGCTCTTCCTCCTCCCCAACCCAAG
>PVHY01017947.1:0-30185 GCA_004024945.1 Uropsilus gracilis
GGGGGGGGGGGCCACACCCTATCAGTTCCAACACAAAGTTCAAATCTCCAATCTCTTTAGACTCCTTTAGCACATACCATCAGCTTATATATTCTGGGGCTCAGGTGTTCAGCTGATCCCAACCATTGCCTGCTGCAGCAAACCTCACAACCTCTTCATTTTCCTGTCCTGCTGCAGCCCAACACTGCTCCCTGAGGCTAGCCCCTTGGCCGCCCCCAGAAAGACAGATCTCTCACCAGGCTGAGTCAATGCCAGCGGACCAAATGCAGCCTCTTCCTCTCTTGACCACTGTCCCAGCAGCTACAGCAGGGCTCTTCTGTGCCAGAAATGTCTGATCCCTGGTCCCTCACACACATTCCTCATTGTTCCCTCTACCTTTTGGGAACAGAGCCCTGGCATCCCCGCACACCCCAAAAGCCCTATTTCTCTCTCTTTTCACCCCCTTCTATCCTCCTGAAAGAAAACTATAAATCCTGAAGGGGCCATCAACCACATCCTGGCATTCAGCTAGATTCTCCCGAAACACAAAATAATGTGAAGGAAAACTATGCATCCCGATGAAGGGCCCTCAGCTACATCCTGGTACAGTCAATCTAAGCTTTGTTCCTTTGGACCCTGAAACAATAAAGTCAGAAAGTCAAATCATAATATTGACAAGCCCTTCTTGAAAGTGACAACACTAAAGCAAAAGGGAAGTAGCATTCTGTTTTCCAGCTGCATTCTTCCTTTCCAGTGTAACTACCAATGCATGTCACATCAGCTATACTAATGGTAGATGCCTCATTAATGGCTGATTTGAAACCCACTGTTGTCCTGCAACAGCAATGGTTTTCAAAAATAGAGGCATGTTTACCCTTTTACCCAGCAATCTAACTTCTGGGAATTTTGCCTATGAATCTATAGTCAGGAAAACGAGAAATGCAGCTCATTCATAGCAGCATTACTGTAATAGCAAAAGAATGGTAATGGTCAAAGTATCCTTTGATAGGGACTGGTTCAGTATACACTGGTATACCTGCACTCTGGAGTACTATGCAGCTGTATAAAAGGTCAGTTTGCTCTGAATATATTCTTAATTTTTTTTTCTGTTTTCTTTTGTTTTAAAGCAAGATGAAAAGGCAGGTCGTGTGGTGGGATTGAGGACTTAAGGCCTGATCACGGAAAAGACATCACCATGAAATGGAGTAAGTAGCGCAGAACTTTGAGTAGCCCTTGGATGGGTTGTGTGAGTGGGAACAGCCTTGGCAGCAGGGTACCTCGTGGAGGTAGCAGCAGGGGCCACCGCCAGAAGGGAATGAGGGCGGGGAAACTCCTGGAGAATCAGAGAGAGAACTGTGGCTCTAAGGATATGGCCCTGCAGCAAGGCAGGGGGTCTCTGGGGCTGGCAGTAACAATGTAACAGGTGTCACCATACAAGGACAAGGTACCATTCTGCCTGCTAACAGCAATTTGGGGTCTTTTGAATCCCCAGTGCTTGTCTTATCTCTATCTCACAGATGCTGAGGGCCACTTATGGGAGATGTAAATGACTAAAATGGTATCTATCTGTAGTATCTTTAAAGCAATTAGTTGTATAGGAATTTGAATTTGGCTGGCAGGCTATGAGCTGCCATCTTAGCCTGCTGTATAGAAGGAAACAACAGTGGAACCAATATGTAGATGCTCCCTTTGACGCATTTGTATAATGGTGTGACATGTCAATTCTAACGTGCCAACGAGGGAGAAATAAGAGCATCTATCTCTGTGCACGTTTCCATAGAGAAACACTGGAACCGTACACAAGAAACCAATAAAAGGAGAGACAATGGGATGGGGGATGGGACAGACCACCCAAGGATGTGAGAATGTATCAGCTTTGTACACCATTGTGATGTTGGAACCATGTGGAGGTATTGTTTGCTTCTAAAAAATAAGTAATATAAAAGCAGGTGAAGGAGTTTGTCCAAAACTCAGGAGTGTCATGGAAGGAAGTGGTTAACACTGGTGGAAGGATGGAGAGACTGTGACCCTGGTATAGTGCTGCCATTCTGTTACTACTTTCTGTTACTACTTTCCACCTCGCTCCGCTCCAAACGACCTTTCTGACACAGAGTAGGCACACGATAGATTTTATAGTTTTTATTCTTCACTATTGTCTATTGCCTGCCATGAAGAGTGGGTGGGAGAGACGGCAAAAAAACCTGAGCAACAAACAGAAAGAAGAAACTGTGGAACAGCAAGAATATCTTTCCTTGGAAGTTGCTGAGCCCATCTCCTTGTTTTGTTCCATCCTCCTCAGTGACTATGGAATTTCTGAAATCATGCTGGAGCTCAGTTGGTCAGCTCAATCCAACTTGAATTGAGAATAACTCTTTGTTTTAGAAGACTGCAATGTACCGAAAACAAGGAAGCATTTGGGAATGAACAGTTCTGCCAGCCCTCCCAGGAATAGATGGCCACCCGAATTTCAAGGGCACTTTAATCATGGAAGAGATGAAACTGGCTAACCTTGGAGCCTTTAAAACCCAAGTACAATGTCTGTGACATATTCAAATTATAACAATCATTTTTAAGTACCAAAAGAGTCTTTCTATTAAGGTCGATTTTTCTCTTTCCACAATAATTACCGTTGGTTTGTCACATCACGCTTCATTTATTTCACTCTCAGAAAGAAAATTAGAACCAGAATGATTTTTCTACTCTTTATGACTCTTACAATCTTCACATGCTATTAGTAATGTCTGCCACGTTTTCGAAGACACATCCTGCCATCTTGCTGAAAGTCACTAACATTGACTCGCAGAGGCTTTGGATTGGCATCTGAGCTATTTTGCTGTTTTGAAATTTTTAATACAAACACAGGTCCTTCCCCTTCGAGTGTTTCAAAGCTGTAACTCTGAATTGATAAGGTATAGTCATTTTAACAAAAACACAAACGTTCTTCTCTAATTTGTAAGCCAAAGAAAAGTTACTTTCATTTTGCAAGTCCCAACAGACCATATCACTTCATGAGAGTTTAGAAATTTAGGGTTCTGAATCTGACTCTCAACTTCTGGTTCCAGATATGTGACAGAGCTCCCTTCTCTCCCTCCTGGGGGGTTTTGGAGATGCTGGGAAGACTGTGGCATCACAGAGGGCTTAGAAGTCCTGACTGGGTCCTCTGTTTCCACCTTTCCTCAGGACCATCAGAATCCATGGGAGGGTGGTTAGACTCTCATCTCCTCTGAACCTTTCTTTAAACATTTCGCCTCAATTTCAGAGTCCTCTGTGTGGTGTGAAAACAATTACACCATACTTTTCATTTAAAAAATTACAGAATGGGAGTCTTGTATACAGACTCATTTAATGATGAGGCTATGTTCTGAGAAATGTAGCATTAGAGGACTTTATCATTGTATGCATGTCAGAGTGGAATTACACAAACCCAGATGGAATCAATCATCTACCACACACCTAGGCTGGATGGTATTGCCTACAGTCCACCACTGTATGTCCATCATTGACTAGAATGTCATGAAGTGATGCATGAATGTATGACAGAGTCCATCTAAGTGTTCTCATCACACACACACACACACACACACACAACTATGTCAGATGATGGGTTGTTAAATGAACGTGATTGTGCTTGGAGGGAAGAAAACCTTTTTGCCTCCACCCTTCTTGGTTCTTAGCTAAGACTCTCCCTGTAAAAAAGAACAGGTTAACAGGAGAAAAACAAAGTTAGTTTCATAAATACAGGCCACTCAAAGACATGAGACTCAAAGACAGGTGGGCCCTTGAGGCTGAACTGCCAGCCTGAGCAAAGAAGGGCCAGTGGCCTGGGGCCTCCAAGGGGAGGAAGACAATTCCCAGGAGATGGGAAGAGCAAATATTTGTCACACCTCACATAAAGGGACACAGGGCTCTTGAACATACGGGCCTTGCTAAGCTCCCCCCAATTTACTTGTACTCCTTGTATTTATCTCTGAAACAGCACTCTCCCTGCTCTAAACCCTCGCCTCAATTCTTGTAGGTAGTTAAGGGTGAATAAAAGCTTCCTCGGTTTGCTGTTTCTTCAAAATAATTGACCTAAAATAACCCTTATGCCAGAGACATCATTCGGGGTGGCAAATTTTGCTCCCTGATGTGGTAATCATGCCATAGCATATATGTATATTAAATCATCACATTCTACACCTTTGAAAAAAGTCATGCTGAACAGCCTAAACAATTTTTACTTGCCAATCACACCGCAGTAAACCTGGAAAAAAAAAAAAAAGAATGACGTATTGTTCCAAGCAGAAGTGGCATAAACAGAATTTTATACGACTGATTTGAGGTAAGATTTTTGCCCAGCTGGTCCAGATCTCCAGGGTGACAGAGTTGGCCTTTTAGTTATTAGGCATCCGTGTACTGGCAGGTGTGTGTGTAAGAGTGAATGGGGAGTGGGATTGGTTAATCTCTGGCGCTGGCTAGACCATGTGCCAAGACATTTGCTCAGGTGATGTTGATGCCTCAACCCTTGCAGCACATCTTCCCCTCTCGCAGGTCTTCAGCTCCCTTGGGCTTCTCTGCCTGCCCCGGGCCCGGGACCCAACTTCCTTCCCCAACAAGGTTTTCCTAGTCCCCATTCCCAGTGGGCAGGATGGCAAGACCCGTAGTAATGCAGGTGAAGAAGTATGACTGTGCAGAACGGATTTCCTTGAAAGATACTGACTTTGAATCCATCAATTCTGATGATCCACTAAAATCCTTATACGAGGTAGAGTTCCAGTAAGAGAAAATGCCAGGATCCTGCCCTTTGGGCACGTACACTCCGAGCAAATCTGAAATGCATGGTGAGAGCTAATTGAGCTGCAGGAGGAAGAACGAGTCAGCAAACACCCATTCAGAAGCCATTTCTGAATGCCCTTTGCTGCCAACCAGCCCCAGAGTGACAGACAGTGCATCACTAGTGAAACAGGGTATAAAGAAGACTTTCTGACTTTAACACATACAGGCCTGCTTCTCTTTCCAGAGCAGGCTACTAGCAGTTCCTTTGCAATTACCTTTAACTTTAACTGGATACACCTATCTGCCTGCTTCTCTCTATGAAGCAGGCTACACACTCTTCACTAGCATTTTCACTGATCACCTTTACCATGGATATGCAAAAGCCAGCCAGCTGCTCTCTGCTTTCAGCTCCAAAAACTGCAGAAGAAAAAAAACTTAAAAACACAGTTTAAACTCTGTGGGTTCTTTCCACCATCCCCAGCCTTCTCAACCAAAATACCAAACCAATGCAAGACTATCAGTGCAGACTAATTTATTTCTACCAAAGTGATTTACTAATTATTCTAATAACTACAAAAGAAACATGTAAGACTCAGATTACTTTAACATTGTCCAAAACCTTTCTCAGCATTGTCCAAAGTCCTTTCCCCAGATTGCCTAAAAATCCTCAGTCTCTCAGTCCTGATTATCTCACCAAAATCAGCCAGTCAGAGTTCATCTCCAGATGCTTGAAGACATGTTCCTTTGGCTGCTCCTTTGGTGTGCTCCTCCTTGTCTTCCACCCTGTCTTCTCCTTGTCGTCTTCAGGTAGCAGGAACTCCATGGTGCTAGATCAGCAAAGCTCACTTTCTTTTCAGGCCTAACTTTTGCACGGCCTCTTGCAGACACAAGTTAAACTCAGCAAAACAAACTCCAACATGGAGTTCAAATCTGCAAACTTCTTAACTGCATTCAGCACACATGCTGCAGTCCCCCAGGCCTTGGCCATATGGCTCACATCTTTACTCTACAAAATGGCCAATTCCAATCTCTCCTCCACTGAATCTCTATCTGATCTCCATATTGGAATCTCTCTTTGTCTCCACACCCTTTATATATCCTGATTTCCCACCTTCCAGGAATGATACCAGGAACATTTCACTTCTTCCTCCCCCCTGCATCTCCCTAAAGAGAAATTCCAAATTAAGGCCATTCTCACATTTTAGCATACCTTCCTTGAAATCTGCAATCTTAAACAGGAGACAATGGGGGGGGGGGGTAAGCACACTCTATCACTAGGACAGTGGACATTCTCTTCCGGGGGGGCGGGGGCTGTTTCCTGGCAAGGCAAAGGAGAGCCAGAATGTCCCAGTTTCTTCTTCAAGAAACGGGTCTTGGTAGGTTCACCCCCAAGGACCTCACCAACAGCCAGTAGTCACGTGCGTGTTTCTCTGTACTGCTGCTGTGTGCTGGCTCTTTTCATCTTCCCTCCTTGGCTAGAAAATCACCTTTGGGTCACAGTGGTTTGTTTTCACTATTTAGAGTGCACCCAACTTCAGAGCTGTGCCTGTGTGCTCAGCCTCCCCAAAGAAGCTAGATAGGTTTCTCTCAGTGTGCCCAGAGTAGCCCCTTGTCACCCTGCTGTGGCAAGCAGGGGGCAGTCAGAGCACTGTGAGCCCCTGAACATCTAGTGCCATTACTTGAAGAGTTGGGTGTACTGAATTCTAATTTGCTTATGTAACATTGTGACAGGTTTGGTCACTGTGGGCTAGTGCTTGGTTGGTGACTTTTATTTCCATGCCCCTTCAGACTTCTGAGTTTTAGCCACTGAGTGAAGGCCCTCAGGCACCACAGAAAGTTCTTCAACTGATGACCTTTGTCCTAGTGACTCCTAACCCTGACATGTCACAACAGGCCCAGAGGCCACCCCCTGGGCTTTCTTTCCATTTCTTACTTCTCAACAATAATGGTCTCTCTTTCCTGGAATTCTGCTGCTGCTACCATTCCTGCTCAATCTTTTAAGAGGTTGATTAGAAACAGGAAACCAGGCAATTGAAGATGATTCCTCACCAAGATCTAAGAAGAATGCCTTGTTGGTCTGTCTTTGAAGTCTGGCCTTCTTCAAACGCACACACAGTCTTTGTGCGATCCGACTGTTGTGGTGATGCGTCAGGCCTTTTCACACAGGATGAACCGGGTGAGTGTGTGTGTGGAAGAGAAGGGGGTGGGGGGGTGTGGAACCACCGTTACCACTTTGGGGGAGTAAAGATCTGGGCCCTATTGTATAGGTTAGAGTGGGGAGTTCACTTAAGGCCCCATGTCCACGGAGCACAGCTCCCAGTCTTCTCATGGCCCGTTCCCGATGGCCTGGCCTGAGGGACAGCAGAATTCCCAGAATCACTTGGGGGTGGAAGGGCTGAGGGGAGCCCCTTCTTCCTGGAATGCCTTCTGTTTTCTCCCCCAGGCTCTTAAAATTCAGTCCTCTTTTCTTTCCCATCTGTTATACAAAGGAAGCAACTTTATGTCCAGTTGAATAAGAATCTTGTAAACTTCAGATTTTTATTTCTTCCTGTCAGCAGGAGGGGAAGGACGGAAAGGAGAAATAAGATTACCACCAAACAGGAGTGCTTATGCCCCAGGATGGAACCAGAACTCAAACTGAATTAATATTGCAAAGCAGGGACACTCCTCCCTGGGACAGAGGGTCAAGGACTGATTCCAGTATGGTTGACCCAAAGATTGATTCATGCAGGTACTGACCTAAGATCTGTGGAAAGTCCTAAGCAGAATGCTCTGTTTACCGTGGACCCAAATGACCTTTGGCCACCATACTTGGTTGGAACCACAGACCTCTCTTTGGTGTTGGCAAGCTCGACCCTCAGCCCCAGGGGGAAGGGTCAACCCCACCAGTCCCCAGAACCCTTCAAACCAGGAGGAACCCACCTTCACACAGGTGAGAACAGCCTGGTATCCTGCAAGTCCTTCCTGTGGCGAGAGGTAAAGGAACAACAGACTGTCTCACATGGCTGGTATTTTCCTCCTCTCAGCAGAAAGAAGGTCCCATGTGGGCAAAGAAGGAGCTGCTTCTAGTTTTGACCCTGAAGCCCTACAGCAGTGGAAATGAGACCGAGACTATGGTTTGTGTGTGGGAAGGGTCACTCTGCAACAATAGACATGTAGAAACGTTTCCTTCTTAGAAAAAACTCATCTGCTTCTGACTAACAGAGCAGTGCTTCCTGTTTCCTAGCCCTTTTGTTATTTATTATTAAGTTCTGCCTTATTAGGTTCCTTTTGGGCCTTTAACATGGAACCTTTAAGGCAGCCAGAAAAAAAAAATATTTAGGTCAAGAGAAAAAAGGCAAGCTAAAAAACAGAGAAAGGGAGAAAGTAGCAATTACTCTGAACAAATGACCCCAACCCTCATTTTCAAAAACACAGTTATGAAGGACGACTTCATTTTCTGGGGCAGATTCAAGAAACAAAAACCAAACATACCAATGGAATATGGGCACAGACAGAGATATGCTAGAAGTGTCATCTGAAAAACATGGGGCGCCCCAGTGGCAGTGACTTCCAGGTTGACAAACCTCACGTCTGTTTGTGTTGCTGGAAGGAAACAATTGGCGCCATCTTGGGAGTCTGAAGAGGGTGCTGCGCAATTCCATTATTTTTGACAGCATTGCTTGAGGCAACATCTTATGGTTGAAGAGAAACACTTGAATTATTGAATTGCTCTCTTCCCTGCACACATTGCTCCTCACGTGACCCAGCTTGTCATAGGGATGCTGTGTGATAAGGGCAACGAAAGAAACATCAAGCAGAGGCAGCATTGAAGAAGATTCTAGGACACTGTGGAGTTTTAAGTTAGTAAAAAAAAAAAAAATTAACCACAAAAACCAAAAAGGATCATGGGGATGTGGGGTGTGTGTGTGTGTGGGGGGGGTGCTAGGTGAGAGATTAAAACTAATTGATTCCCTTTTCAGTGCTGACAATATAGACTTTGGCTGCTCTGACCCAGAGTCAAATAAGGGGAGGCTTGTGCAGCCTACAGGCAGAGACAGGCCCATTTTACCACCCAAGACACTAACACCAGACTAGCTGAAGGATATGTGGACATATTTCGGACAGGCCTTTTCAATACAGGTCACTTGGGCATGTTTGGGTTGAGATCAGTTGAGGCTCTGCAAGCTCACAAGAAACTTTTACCACTCACTCTCTTAACTACCTTGCAGAATGAAAATTGCGGCTGTTACTGAAAATTAGGATTTTTACCAGAAAGAAACTTTCTGTCAGAAAAACCTATAACATGGCACGGCAAACATCTTATTACATCTTATTATTCTCTCTTTATCCTAAGCAGCTCCCTTCTTGTCATGTGAGTGTCCCTCTCCCATTCCTTAGCTCAGGATCTATACCCTCATTTTGCCTCACTGACCTTGGAGTCTACATTTATGTTGATTTTCTATAGGTATATAGTTAAATGTGTTCTTTCCTCCTAGTCATCAGTCTGATATTATTTTGACTACTCAACCAAATGGAGAGGAACCCAGAGGGATAGAGGGAAACTCCTCTCCTCCCTGACATGTTGCCCAAAGAGCAACATGGTCTGCCTCTCATGGCAGCTGCAAATCAGCGCATCGCCTGATTAAGTCTATGAAGTCTATTACTTAAAGAATGCAGATTATTTTAAGTGAAGAGCAATGAAGGTCCTCAAGGCTAAAAGAAACTTTGTTCTTGTATCAGACATTTCCCTTTTTCCAGTTAAGAGTTATTACTTCCCCCTTTATGACCTAGAAAAATGTGGTTTTGGGGTGTCATCCTGTTTTATCAGGGTCAGGACCACTAGAGTACTGATTTATGCAGAAAGTTGTCACTTATGGCCAAATGCAAATGAATGCAATAGGAGTTTACTGGGGTCTGGGGGAATCCACATGACAACAAAATAAGCATACACTTTAATGAGCAGAAAGGGGGGGCAGGCTTGCAAACCTCTTGGCAAGGCTCAGGAGACTGGCACGTGGAGTGGGTGGGGCCAAGTCCCATCCCAGCAGCCATCTGTCTGCAGGGAGGGTGGGCCCCTTTTCAGAGCTCAGAGTAAGAGTCCCTTCTTGTCAAAATCCGGCTTAAAGGCCAGAGCATCTCCAGTTGTCTCCAATTCAGCACCTGTATTTACAACATGTCTGAGAGGCATTTTATCAGGGTCACCTGTTCATTTAGGCAGGGCCTCTTGACGCAACCAGGTTTCTATCTGCCCTTGCCCTTTGCATGTCTATTTATCAGTGTCTTCACAAACAAGGCGTGCCCTTTAATTGCTAACTGAACACTAGCTCAGAACACCACTTCCTGTCAGCCAGGTCAGTGTCATCACAATGTCAGTATCTCTGAACACACAGGTTTAGGTTCATCAGTCACCATGCCAACACAGTAAGGAAGCTGTGCCTTCCTAGTCCTGTAAACCCCTGCTCCTTCCCTCCTTGTGCCTATCTCCCTGATGATGGCAACTGCCTAATCACTGCATCTCCCTGTGCATATATTCAAATTGATTTTTCCTTGCTAATCCATGTAGCGTTGTGTTGATGACTCGTCCAGTCTGAGAAGATGCCAGAACAGTGGGGGATTTCCTGCTCAATATGTGCAGTGAATAAGGCTGGTTTGAACAGCAGACAAGCTGAATGAAAGATTGCTTCCCTTTCCCAGTCAGAGGTGCTGACACTGTCCATTTTGCCATCCTATCTCCAGTTTCTCTTTTCTTACCCCAAACATACATCACAGGGGGTGCCCGGCTAGTAGCGGCCAAACTCCCGGGTGTGTAGTTGATTTCCAGTAACGTCCCCCGTGAATGCCAGCTCCCGGTCTCATAGGGAGCAAAGACCCTAGCAACATGTAGGGGTTGTGAGAACAATTTCTCCTAACCCTCTGGGTTCTTCTTGGGCTGCTCAAGCAATCAGATTGATTTCAGACGGATGAGTAAGAGAAACAGGACAAATTTAATGTATGGAGAACCTACATCGATATAAACTTTAGTGTCAGTGGACAAAACGGGTTTATCCTGAGCCAGTAAATAGAAGAGGGCCGGAGAGAGAAGGGGAAGTCATGTGACAAAAATCAGATGCTCTGTAACTGAGCATAGGCACAGTGTATTCCTGTAGAAAGGTTATTTCTGGAGATTCCTTGAAATTAGGATAATCCCCCATTTTCATACTTCTAGGTAGGTAAAAGGGTGTAATAGTTTCTGTTGAGGTGCACAAGATGCAATTGTCTTTAGTTCCAAATAATCCACCTGTGGAGGTGGCGTGTCTTAGGAGGCTTGTTCTGGACCCTTCGGGAGGCGTGTCTCTCTGTTGTAGCAGACACCTGCATAGGAGCTTATTTCTCCTCAGTGCTTTCTATATGACTCAATGACAGATGTTGCATTTAAAGCACAGAGTCGGGCCCTAAATAAAAGATGGGTCACCAGGTGTCAAGCACCATCGCCCCCACAGACAGGACTTCGGGCGTATTACGCCTGGGAAAGACAGTCCCCAGCAGATGCAGCCTAATGGATTCCACTTTCCTATATTTGAAATTTGGTGGTTTGAAAATAGATTTTAACACTTTTTGAGATTCTTGACTTCACCCTTGAGGCTCAGGGCCCTCTGGGGAGTGTGAGGGCAGGCTGGGAAGCAAGGCAATAAACAGTCTCATGTTGGTAAAGGTCAGTCCTGTCTGCCACAAGTCCGAAACTTCCCCCTTTATTTACTTCAATCTCAAATACACATCCCTGAAGCGTTTCCCACGGCTCTTATCAGCCCTGTGCTAACCACTTACTGCTTGTAAGATTAATTATCTTGTCTCCCATGGCATTCGCTGAAGAGGAAATCCACGTGATCCACATTCTCACTCCAGCAGGGAGCTGGAAGAAATGCCAATTCTAAGGCCAGAGTGACTCTGTGCCATTTTAAAGCTTTCACCGGCTTCCCGATTGTAAATCACACCAGCGGGGCTTGTTAAGAGCAGCAAGAGCATACAGATGAGAAAAATGGTTGAAATCAGGATTTTATTTCCCTGTGGTTTTCTTGACATAGTACCACAAAGACCTGAAGATCTTGCGGGAGGCTTCCATGGCTGCCTCCGTCTAGATGGAGGGAGCCTAAAGCCTGGAGGCCCATTTTAAATGGTAAAACTCTTGAGTGATTTTAGCTAAAATGACTTCTGATGCAGAAAGTGGTAATGACACCAATGGTGAATCCATATGATTCTAAAATTCTTATTCAGTAGGAAATCATGATTTCATTAAAAGCAATCCTTTAAATGCAATAGATTATTAAGTTCCTGCAATGATCGGGGCCCTAGATGCTCCTGGGTAAGGAGGTAAGGAGATAAGCCCGTGGATTGAATTCATTTTCCTTCTAATTGGCTCTGTTGGCATCATACAGCAAGAGGACTAGGAGAACAGAAGGCAAAGAAGGAGGCTGGGAAGCTTCCATCTATATACATTCAAATAACTTGAAAAGGAGCTTTTCAAACATCTAGACGTGCAAGATTTTGAAGAAACACTTGAACTGACTCCTCTGCTTGGCTATTCCCCAAAGAGAAATTATATAAGGAACAGCAATGTTTAGAGTGATGTCATCAGCAGTAAGCAATTTAAGGTTAATTTTAGTTAGTAACTGGTCATGTCTATGACAGGAGAAAAGCATTAAGGGATCATCTCATCCTGCCTTGAGGCTGCGAACAGTTGGAATCATCCAGAACAGATGCCCTTTCTCTCCTAAAAGACATGGGGGTGGTTGGTGGGGGGAATGCAACTTAAATAGATGAGCAAGAGGTTTCAAATAAGAATTTAACTCGATTACTATCCATCCCTCACTTTTGCCTTTGCTTGCCTAGTGACTCTGGTTTATGATGTTATCCACTCAACTAAGCCAGGAAAGCAGGAACAGGAGAATCAAAACTCAATCTTTTGACAGTTAAGAATAGAATTCCATTTTATTTAGAGTTGTTTTACATCTAGCTTACTATTGCAAGTTCTAGGTATTATGTTTCTCTTAGATAATATGACAATGATTGCTTGTATAATATGCAGTGTATATATAAAATAATAAATACATTGTTTATAATAATCGTGTTTAAATGTGATGCTTAAGTGCTTCCCAGCACATACTTACAGAACCTCTCCATACTTTATTCACTGAATCCTCAGTAACCTGAGGTGGGTCTGACAACCCAATTTGCATTGATAAAGAAACTAAGTCTCAGGAGAGATAAGTGACTTAGAAAAAGTCACTCAACTAGAAAATATCAGTATTCTAATCCAGTATTCTATCTTCCCTGGGTCAAATCCAGGCTCTTTATGTATTTCTGTCCAGCTAAGAATGGTTTTAACATGATTAAATGGTCTTTAAAGATAAAAAAGGAGCCGGGCGTGGTGGTGCGCACCTGTAATCCCAGTTACCCGGGAGGCTGAGACTGAGGATAACTTGAGTCCACGGGTTCAAGACAACCCTGGGCAACATAGCAAGACCTAGTCTCTTAAAAATAAAGATAAAATAAATAAAAAGGAAGAACCTGTGACACATGAAAATTATATGAAATTCAGTTTCTGTGGCCATAAGTTTAGAGTTGTTGGATCATGGCATGCATATTACCTACATCTGCTTTCCCTCTCCAAGGGCAGAGTAAGTCGTTGTGACAGAGACCATATGAACTTTGAAGTCTAAAATATTTATTATCTGGCCTCTGACAGAAAAAGTTTACCAATACTTGCCATAATCCAACCTTAATCTGCACCCTGGAATGCCTTTTACTACCAGGGACTATAGAAATATCGATTAAAAAAAAAAAAAGCACTCATTGAAACTACCATTGACCTTGCCACCTGGTCAAACAATCAATCAGACCTATGAGGTGGTTTTATATCGTGTGGTCATGATATTCTGCCAACAAGGGAGCATGGGTGGACTCGTTACTCTTGTCACTCTGTTCCCAAGTATCACAGAAACATTTTAATTATTTAGAGTCTAAAAAGGGGATCTATCAATACAAGATCATCAATATTTCAGCAAGCATTATGGAATTTTTAATATGCAAATCAGCCTAGTGCAACTTCTTTGAGTGTTATATTATGGGGATAATTAAGGATGTATGTTTCAGTCATTTAGTTTTGGTACTTACCTTCAGATGACTCCTGCTTCCTGTAGTCTTAACTGACAGGGAAAGACTTTATTTTTGCCATAGCATTGACACACACAGCATGTTCTGAAAATGTGATATAGAAAATGGCTTTGTAAAACTGAAAGTAAACTCTTGGGTTTCCGTACAAACACACACAGCAACCCGGTCCCTTCAATCCCTGCTGCCCAGCTTAACTGTTCTCCCTTTCACTAACACCCCAAAACAAAACAACAAAACTTGCAGATTATTAGCATCATTCAGAGGGGCTGAACCCCTTTGTAGCCTTGGGGGGAGGGGGGAGGGGCCTGAGCTGTTAAAGACAGAACTTGACTGCAGGATGTAATGGTAAATGGAGATGTAAATGGAGTTCTTTGAAAAATAGATGTTTTAAATATCTCTGAATCCAGTTTTTCAGGTTTTCCTCTTCCAGTTCAAGCCTTTTGTGCCCTGTTTCAGAGATCTTGAAAGTGAGTCTTCTGCTTTTATTTCAGAAACTTAATCATTTTAGCGTTTTATGTTTAGGCATCTGGTTTATTTTGAATGAATTTTCTTTTGCATGGAATGTGAGTTGAGTCAAAGTTCTTATTGTTTAAAATAGGTACATCTAGTTCTTCTAGTGCCTTTGGTTGAAGGGACATTAGTGTTTCTTATTCCTGTTATTTAGAATAAGAAAACAAGACTTGAAAAAGCAAGTGATGCCACTCTGCTGGTGCACCATACTTTTTTTTTAAATCCTTAAAGTCTTTTCTTTGGCAGGCCAGAGCTCACTAGTCCTCCACCTTCCTCAGGCCTGGGGTGTTTGGTTAATCCTATTTTAAACTTGCTGCCCTCATCTCTGGTGCCTCCCTTCTGCTGAGGCCCTTGGTACACTAGTCTGACCCTTGGAGCTTGCTCTCCCTAAGACTCACAAGCACCTTGCCTCAGTTCACTGTTGGGGTAACTCCTCAGCCCATGCTTTCTCTCCCCTCATGCTCTTCCTATCAGTTGTCACCTGCTCCTCTCATGTGGTCCCTTTTCTCTCGAGTGACTATCTCTATAGTCCTTGGCTTGCTCACATGGGCCTCCCCAACTCCCATCTCTGACTCCATCATCCAACCCTAAGTCTCAAAATTTGGCCAAGACATCTTTCCAAATGTACAACATGCAGTGAAGGAAAAAAGGCAGAAATCATCGAAGATGCTGCCTTGTCTATCAAGAAGATGTGCATCTTCATGGAAGAGACAAGGTCGACAGAAAATGACTAAGACAAAACACTTAGGGGCTGAGAGGATGAACAAGGAAGGGGGGATGTAGAGGATGCAGATGCCAAGATTCTGGCTGCAGGTGTATGTGCTAAACCTACTTTGACTAAACCCATTATAGGGCAAACATATATAGGTCAAACATGTTACCTAATTAGATTACTTGACACTGGTACAATCATGAGCAATGTAAAGGTAGACCTAAGACTTGCATGGCAGCACACGGTTGTAAGATGGTTGACCAGATAACCCAGAATATGCTTCTATTGTTATATTTTTAAGAGAAATATAAGGATGGACAAGATTTAGTGATTCCTATAGAGAACTTAGAGACCCCTGAACATATGTCTTTGGACAGCCTCTAAGTGAAGCCTATTTAGGAGGAGCAGACAGAATAATCCAAGCAGTGAAAAGAAAGGTGGGAAGGATGGTGTAGCATCAGGGGATCAATGTTTTGACAGAACAATTTGTTCAAAATGAGTGTGACCAGTGGCCTGAGCAGGGCTTCCGGTGACACTTCAGAGAAAGACAGTGACATATTACATGCAAGGCATGAAAGGAGAGGAACAAGAAGTCTGGAAAGGCAGTTCTGTCATGGGTCAGTCTGTAGACACCCCCTAGCACACCTTACACACCTTGGGGACACAGCTACTCTCCTTGATTCTGCAGTTACCCTTGTGTGTCTTGGTCAGGCCTATAAGCACTGACCTTAGCAACCAGAGTGACCCACCACCTTGCACAGCAGACTTTCTTAGTTGACACTTCCTTCTGTGCATTTACAGGTGCTGACTCTCTGGCCAACTTCTAGCAACCACAGCTAGAAAGGCAGGTCACGAGGATGAGCCATATAAAGTTTTCTAGTGTCCACTTGAAGATGGCCAAGAGAACAGGTGAAATTAATTTTAATTACATATAAAATTTAACTCAATATATCCAGATTGTTGTCATTCCAACAAATAATCAATACAGCAATTGCAAAGGAGATATTTGACATTGCTTTAGTACAAAGTGTTCAAAAATCTGAAGTAGACTTTAGTAGCGTATCTCAGTTCATTTTGGTCACATTTCAAGTGCTCAGTAGCAATCTGGGGTCAGTAGTCCTACAACAGGCAGCCCCTCCCCCACCCGAACCCCTATTGGATAAGGGAGAGTTTGGACCCATTCTTTCTCATGCAGTCCTTCCTTTCTGAGGCGAAAAAGGGAAAATATCTAATATTTCCTGGCCACCAGCTATTCCTTGCTAGCTACTAGGTTAGGGGGCTTCTCATATACCTCTTGAAAATGATAATTTCCTTCCACTTGACCAATGAGAAAAGTATGTAAAGCATCAGACAGTTCGGTAATTGCCCTAAGCCATTCAGCCAGTTGCTGGCAGGGTTACCCTTTCCACTTTAGGAATGGAAGTCCATATGCCCTTGGTTCTACCAGTGGTGAATCCCAAAGGACATCGGACTCCAGAGATCAAGGTCTTTGGAGCCTCAGGAAGCTAGGCACTAGGGAGGGAAGACTTCTCCATCCTTAAACTGGCAGTCATGTTTTGGGTCCAGCCAAGTCTCGTTAGTTCCTCTTATCTGTATGAGATCATACAGGCCAAGGACCACACCCTTGGCCAACTCAACAGTGTTGTCCTGGCCAGGATTGTTTAGCCATAACTCACTTCCCACAGGCAGCTCATATCCTGTCACCCAGCTGGATGTTTTTAGTTAATATGTAAGACACACACACACACACACACACACACACTATGGAATATTAACCTTGAGTGCTAGTCATTATCTGTCAATTATGTTCTTCGCTCTTAACTACTTGGTATTGTTACAACTAAATGATTCATTTGCTTCTGCATGCTAGTGAGTCTTCAAGAAGCTTTCACATTTTAGTGTGCTCTGTCTGGACTCCTCATTTTTCATGCAGTGATGGCCACCCTAATCAGGAGTCCTAGGGCTCCGTAAAGTCTCCGGGGATGAAGACATAGATATTCAGGTCTCATCTCAGGAAGACAAAAGCCATTTCATTGTTTAAGAGCTTTCCATTTTCCTCTTGGTTTCCCTGGTTACACTCAATATTTTGGATTAATGGATGAGAAGGCTTGAGACTTCTGCTAATATGCTGACCTTTTCAATCAATATGTTTAGCTTCAGGCATTCATGTAGTGAATTCCTTAGACCTGCTCTTTAGCTTCCTCTATATAGAAAATGTCTGTCTGTGTTAGGCTGGAACTTTTTTCCCCTAGTGAATAGACCAGCTTTCCATGCCTGCCTGTAAGGCATGATCATAGAAAACTGTAAAGCATGATCATAGAAAACGATTAAACTTGGTGGCTTAAAATTTCACCAGTAAATCCCAAATCTTGGGATATAGTAAATGTCACTCCATTTTTATAAAGCTACCTACAGAAAAAGTTTTTTAGGATAATGTGGTGTGGGTAATATACCTCTTCTTAAACAAGCCAGATTTTTCATTATAATAAAGATTGATTGACCTGTCTGTGTATCAGATGGACTTGTGAAGACAAAGTCTTATATATTAATGGCTAGCATGGATTTTTCCTCACCTCCACTGCTTTATTGCAGGGTTTGAGATCATGAGTGCTAATCGTATAGTTTATCATGATGGGAGCAGATTTCATACCTCTAAGTTTAAACCCTGAATTTTCCCAGTGCATCCTAAAATAGAGCAGTGCCATCCACGTTGACTTTCATGGAAATCAGCCATTTTGTTCTGGTGACAAAATCTTTCTACTTATAGCCTGGAAGGTCTTGAAAGAGCTATTTTGAATTCAGAAACTGTTCACTTAATCCTTTCAACTGAAATTTTAACACCTGTAAAATAAAACTTATTAACAGTTCATAGACTTCCTGAAAGTGCAGCTGATAGAATGTTAAACAATTGAAATGAAAAATGTTTTTAAAAACTTGCAGATTGATTTTGGTTAGAATACCAGGTGGAGAGAATGATGACAGACAGAGCCCACTTGTCATTAACACGTTGCTAACTAGGAGCCAACGTGGCTAGGAATGTTGCTTAGGAAGAGACCTTACATTGTAATGTTTACAAACTTCTGTCTTGTTTCCCAGACAACTCACCAAGACATGAGAAGAGGAGAAAGTGACCATGCTGTGGAGACTTGAGATGGTTTAGAAACCACTGCAAGGATTTGCACAAAATATGAGTCGTCATCAGGTTTTAAAGGCAGGTGGCAAGAAGAGTGAGGCTGAGCATAGTCATGAAGTAACTAGAGAATAGGAAGTGAGAACAAAGATACAAGGCCATTTCCTAAACACAAGAAAAGAAGGAAATCATGGGAAAAGAGCAGGCATTCCATTGCTAAGACTGAAAAGAGGCAACAAGG
Source organism: Uropsilus gracilis (assembly GCA_004024945.1). Lineage (NCBI taxonomy): Eukaryota > Metazoa > Chordata > Mammalia > Eulipotyphla > Talpidae > Uropsilus > Uropsilus gracilis. Next base: position 18,460 of record PVHY01017947.1, read on the forward strand.
CAAAACAGCCTCTGTACTCTTTGACTGGGGTCTTGGTCTTTCCAGAAGGTGGAATAGTGCTGAATCTGTCCCATATACCAGTGATTCTAAGCTAGGTTTGGGGTGGCTATTAATAGCTAACGTTTATGGGGTATTTTTCACCTGGCCAACCCTGTGAACTCAGCCTTACCAACCCATTTTTTCAATGAATCCCTGGACTCAGAGAAGTGACTAGCTTTCAGCATCATTCTGACTGACACCACTTGTTGCCTAGCTAATATTCTTACTTCCCTTCCTTTTCCATAGGCAGAATCCTGGTATTTTTCAAGGTGGCAACCTAACTAAAAGAGTGCATTTTCCAGCTTCTTCTGACCAGATTCAAAGCTACTGGGTGGCGCTTCCACCAAAGCTTAAGAAGGGATGGGATATAACTCTTTGCGCCTTCTTCCTTTAACCTCCCTCCCCCTAGAATTATGGACGTGATGGTTGTGGCTGGAGTAGCCATATTGTGACATGGAAGATGAAATCCACATGTGTATGAGGATGTGAAGCTGAGAAGGCTCTGATTAATCTGACTTTGTTAAACCACCGTGCCAGCTTGCATTAGATCACCTCTGGACTGGTCAATAGAAGATAAACCCAAGGTGCTCTCCTGTGACCTACTCATAGCTGACACAGTCACGTAGCTAAGACATGTAGAACTGGGACTTGAACATATTCAAGACATTTTACTTTTGCTCATTCCACTCTGGCCAGGAATCCAAGCAGGTTCTTTAGAGTTAATATTGAAATGGGGGAATCATCAAGATTTAACACCACCAAACTACTGTCTTCAGTACCTTTTGGAAGGCACCATTGTACCACAACTTTTGGGGAGCATTGAAGTTACCGGCCTTAGAAAAGTCTGTGGTAGAATACGGTTCTATTTGTCAGATCATGGTGGGATGGTTTGAAAAGACTCCAGCTTTCTCCTTTCTGGTTGAACAGTTACTAACATCCCCTTCTTAACTGCTCATGCATCTGGGAATTTAGCTCAGGGGGTTCTATGTCTAAGTTGCGTGACATATAAGAACGCCTGAGGCCTATGTGGTCTCCTCATGGCACTGACCCACAGATGCAGTCCAGTCCAAGTGGGGTCAGGCTCACCACTAACACTGGACCCTGGAGTCCTTTCCAGCAGTTGTGAGAGCCCAGGGCTGCTGCTCTCCCAGGACTATAAGCAATCCTTTCCGGAAGTAAAGATTCACTCACTTGGGCCTGTGATAGCTGAGGTCACCAAACCTGGCTTTTGGAACAAGGTTGGGGTATCAAAGATGCAGGCTTGAGACATTGCAGATGGCAGTTAGCTTCTTTCCATGACCTTCTGTGAATTTTTTTTTCCCCTCTCATAAGGCATTCGTTTGTACACTCTTGGATGCTGCAAAGGTTCCTAGGCAGTTACACTGAGTTCCAAGTTCCAAGTGAACAGTCACCTCTTTTCTTCACAACAGGAAACTTTTGACCCTCTGGATGGACTCCACACGAATGGAGGAGGTTAATAAGAATAAGATGTGCGGCTTTTCTCTTTTAATCAGGCTGTTTACTCCCTCTGGCCTACCCTGACAAGTCACACACATATCTGTGTCATCCACCCTTTAACTCACAGCAATGCAGTTCCAGCAACATTCAGGGAGCATTTCAAGCCGTGCTTTTGCAAGATCATCTCTTCCTACTTATAAATACAACAAACCAGCCTTTTGTATCAATTTATATTAAGAATACATTTATGGCTCATGGAATCTGAATGGGGTTATGCAAGTTTCTTCCTTTATTTGCTTCCAAAATTTAGATCAAAGGAAAGGCCTTATTTTCTGATGTCCCTTTAAAAAATTCAATCCTCTTCCTGCAACTTAAACTCTATGATCATTGTTTCCCATGATGATTGTCACAGACACCTAAAAATATTTCAGGAGGTAAAGTAAGAGTGTTTTTCAAGGCATCAAGGTGAGACTATGAACAGGCATGTCCACTCATTAATGAGTTCTCTGCTTCCTTGAAAATTCCAACTATTTTTGTGAACATGTTTGAATTGCAGATGTGGGCTAGAAGGAGATACCCTGTCCAGGGGAGAAGGAAACCAAAGGCCAAGTTTAGTCAAACTGAGCTTTCTGCCACAGGCTTTTAAATGTGAGCACTTTCATCAGTAGAGAGCCTCACTGAGTTTCTTAAACAATGATTTTCACTCACAGATGTAATGTACTCCGGAGTTTACCATTTTAACAAGCTAGTTCCTGTGCATTTTCCCCGCAAATTTACTTTTAACATCTTGTTCTTATCAATGGAAACAACTGGATTGAAAAAGAAAGGAAATTTTCTGAGTAAAGCAGTTATCACAATTGCTCCACAATTAATGAAATATTAGTGGGCTGTTGAGAAATGGACTCTCTGGCTAATGGACTGGCTCTTTTTAAAGGCTGCTGTTCTGAAAACACATCTACTGCTGAGACAAGTATGCTGAAATGGGAACAAATTGAGCATCAGAAGGCACTAGAATTATGAATGTCAGTCTGCCGTGGAAAACGTAGAATTCAGATACATGTTTATCAGCGGACAGACAAAGCATGAAGTCACAGGAAGGAAGGGCAGAGATGGGGAGAACTGTTAACAAAGCGCCTCTGAGGGCTTTGTCCAACCACACAGAGTCCTTTCACCAACCAATTGTATGTTGTCTTAACCTTCCAGTGGAGGAGGGGAGGCTCACAGGCATTGTCAGATAACTACAAAAGCCATTTTAATTTTAAAATAAGCATCGCTTTATTATGTTCAAGGATACTTGGTGGGTGTTAGGTCAAGCCCTGTGCGGAACGGAGAGGCGGCGACGTTGTTGCCAAATGCGGGCCAGTTACGTGGTGACACAGACACCGAAAACCAGGCCCAAGCTCTGGAGAAGAGACCGTGTTGAATGAACGCAAGGTCACCTGGCAAGAGACTGGAAGTGAGATGCAAATGGGTCTCAGGGCAGCATTTATGGGCTTGAAGAACAAATATAGAAAGTGTCAGTGGGTAGCGCCTGATGGGGCTGAGTCAAAGGTGTAGCGCAAATTTGGGTCCGAGTTGCAACAGAGGCGCCGCCTCCCCCCCCCCCTCCACTCCCCTGGGTCTGCTGGGTCTGCACCCTGAAATGTAAGTCTCAGTGTCTGAAAGACAGTGGTTGTCTTTTTCCTAGTTTCAAACAGGTCTGGGTATTTTAGTTCCTTTGCTGCAAGTCTGCCTGCTGTTCTGACAAGATAAGTAGAAACAGCAAGCAACCACCTCGGCTACCACATTTTCACGCTCCATCTTTTTTTTCTGTTTTCTTCAAAAATACCCCTCCCCCCCTTCAAGGAGAAGGACCTTGGCATTTCTGGGGTCCATTAAAACCTGCTTGGGGGGCAGGTGTGGTATCAGGTGCCGAAACCTCAGTGCGTACTTGGGTCAAGGGTTTCGAGCTTGGTTAGTTGTTCCCAGTTAAATCTTTCAGAAAAGGCAACATTTTAAGACCTTAGGAGGAGCCCATACAAAGAGGAACTGAGGCCTCAGGCCACCGTAGTGGGAGTAAGCAAGCCTTCTTGGCAGAAAAAAGTGAAGTGCCCTAGGTGTGTGTATTAGCCATGTGTTTGCCAGGCTTGAGGCTTGGTGAGCCTGGAGAGGCTGCCACTCTCAGTGTCAGCCAGTTCCTAGAGACAGTACACTACTTGCTGCAAATGTGCCTTTCATATACAAACTAACCACTAGAGTCCTTACCCCCCATCACCTCCTTTGTGAAGTTCTTACATGTTAAGCCACTATTCCCTGACCTGAATCACCCTAGGGTCAAGTATCAGACAACTGAAGACAAGTGTCCAAACCCAGAGACCAAGGCCTGCCTGCCTGCCTTCGCTGCCTCTTCCCACAGACACCATAATAAAAGCTCTTGCACAGGCCTTTCCCTTGCTCCCTCTGCCTCCTGACTGGCCACTGTGCTTCCCCAATTGGCCTTCCATGATGTCGTAAGCACAGGGCTACTAAGAGTCAAGGAATTTTCCTTGTTGGCCAGGTCACTAGACATAGGCCATCTTGTGCACTAATAGGTGCCCATAAATACAACCTAGATGAGAATCATGCATATGACAGACTTTTATGGTTCCTGGAAGCTGTGTCCTTTTTTCTTGGGAGATAGATATATTTAGGGGTGACGATGGATTTAGGGTGAAGGTGATGATATTTGTGACTTTCAAATGAGTCAGCAGCAAAGAAAGCAATGTTTCTGTAGGGTGTGTGTGTGTGTGTGTACATGTGTTTCTATACACACATGGAAGAACAAGAGAGTGACTGTGGCAAAATGTGAAAGTGACCACATCAGGTAGAAGATATATAAGTACTTAGTATGTTATTCTTTCCACTTTGCTGCATGCTTAAAATTTTTCCTATTAAAATTTTAGGGAAAAATAACATAAGATAAATAGATAAAAAAATAAATAAACCTATCTACTTTCCTAAAAAGATGGTTGCATGTGTGACACACTTAAGGCTACAGTTTCTCTTCCTCAGGTCCAAGGTACAAAAAGATTAATTTTTTAAATGAACATTTCTATATGTTGTCTTAAATCTAGCCTCTGCAATTTCATTAAATGGAAAGTTTGCCCATAAATTACCTGAATGCAATGACCTCATTAAACTAGATAAACACTGCTTCTTGAATCTCATTTACACACTTTTATTTGTTGCTATAGATGAAGTTATTTTACAGTCCAGTTCACCATAGGTTTAGATTAGTAATGGCCCATAAAGGGAGTTTTAGTATGTAGAGTTTATGGAAATGTATGGTCTAATGCAAGCATGACTGAAAGTGAATGAAAAAGCAACATAAAGCCTATTAGACTATTTGAAGTGGCTTCTACCCAGTTTTTCAGAGATTTTTATAATTGACCAGGCTTATGCATTTATGACCACTGAGGTTTGGCTGGTACAGAGCTGACATGGGATTTTGGAAGAGAGCTACCCAGGTAGAGGCTCTGTGATAGTTTTCAAGCATGTCCACAAATTCTTTGAAATTCCTCCCCTCAGAAGGTGAAGCCTAATTCTCCTCCCCTTGAGAGGGGGCTAGACTTAATATTTCTCAGTAATACAGTATGTCAGGATTGGTGTTGTCTGGATTCTGAGATTAAATAGCTTCCTTCTTGATCTCTCTCAAAGCTTAGCTACCATGTCAGTAGGACATTCAAGCTGCCTATGGAAGGAGGGTTCACATGGGTGATTCACATGGATGGTCACTAAGATCACCCAACAGCCATGAGAATCTGCTATCTTGGAATGGAGCCACCAGTTGAGTCTTCAGATGACTGCAGCCCCCCGCCACCATCTTGATTGTGTCTTTATGAGAGACCCTGAGCTGGAACTGTTGCATTCCTGATCCCTAGAAACTGTCCGCTAAAATATGTTTACTATTTTGAGTCACATTTTTTGTATAATTTGTTACAAGGTGGTGGGAAACTAATACAGGTCCTCATAGTGTCATTATTTGGGCCTAGTCTTCATGCTTTTTTATCTCTCACTTGCCGTCCCACAGTAACATAAGGCTTTGCTATCAGGAGAGGGGGTAGGCTTTTTACTAAAATAACCTTTTTTCCCAGCTTTTCCTAAACCAGAAAAAAACCTTTACCTTTTAATCTGATGCAAAACTGGCAAACGCCTTATTAACCCTTAACCCTCCACACACAAGCTACCCTTGTCATTTAGATACCTGCTGTTTGCCCCAGGGCTCTTTCCATCTCAAATTAAAAGAAAAAAAAACCTTTTTATTCTTTTTTTTTTGAGACTAGGTCTTGCTGTGTTGCCCGGAGTAGTCTCCAGCGTGAACTCAAGCAATCCCTGTCCTCTTGCCTCCCAGCGCTTGGATTATAAAAGCTTTTATTCTTTAAACCTATCTCCTACCCCCTTCTGGGTTTTCCCACTCACAACCTTGCTATGTCATTCCAAAGCCAGACCAAATTCTTCAAGTGATCAACCTATTTATTACTAAGTAAGCAAGTGATTACCTAATCATACGTACTATGAAATAAGCATGTAAAACCCTATTTACCCCACCACATGTCCAAAACTGTCCCTTCGTCCCTGGTCACCTCACCACATGCTCAGTTAGAGCTGACAAGCATGCGTTCCAAAACAGGGCATTTCTCTTCCCTCCTTTGGCGCCTGTTTCAGCTTCCTCTGAACATGTGGTCCAAGACGTGTTCCTTCTCCCGGTATCCATCTCAACTTTAGGTAGTAGGAAAACTCCAACATAAAACAGGAACCAACATCAGGTCCATCTTCTCAGGCCTCGCTCATGGCCTCTCCAAAGACAGCTGAATCAAACTAGGTAAGACAAGCTCCAACATGGAGTTCAAATCTCCAAACTCTTTAGACTCCTTCAGCGCACACCAGCAGCTTATGCATGCTAAAGCGCACAAGTTCAACTGCCCCAGACCGTTACCTGTTTATGGTAAAAACTCATGGCCTCTCTGCTTTTCTGTCCTGCTGCAGCCCACACTGCTCCCAAAGGCTGGCCCCACTGCTGCCCCCAAATCACAAGTCTCTCACCAGCCTGGGCCGATGCTCAAGGACCACGGTCTGACTCTTTCTGCCTCAGCTGTGACCCCACAGGCAGGCCTCCATCTTCCCCAAAGGGCTGAATCCCACCTTTCTTCACACAGGTATATTTATCCTGTCTCCTTGTTCCTCCTCCCTTTTCAGATCAGAGCTTTGTCAATCATCTCACATCACAAAAGCCTTGTTTCTTTTCTTCTCCCCTTTAACCTTCTGAAAGAAAACTATGAATTCTAATGAAGGCCATCAACCACACCTTGGCATAGTCAACCTAAGCTTTGCTCACCTGGCCCTGAAACAGTCAAGTCAGAAAGTCAATTCTCCATACTATTGCCAAGTCCTTCTTGAAATTTATGATTCTAAAACAAAAGGGAAGTAGCTCTATTTCCTAGCTGTGATGTTACTACCAGTGTATAACATCAGCTGTGTTAATGGCGGATGCCCTCCAACAGCTTCATGTAAGAAAAAGGTAGTGAAGAAACTACCCCAGGCTCTTGGTATTGGTGAATGTAACACAGACTCTTTGCTTCTTCCCTGCTGAGTCTAAAGGGTTTCTGCTTGAAGTCATTTTCTATTTAGGGGAGGATCACCACTTGGCTAGTATGTTTTTGAATGGGAGAAGCCCTTTAAGGAATTAGTAAATCCAGACTCTCCAACCCATTTAATAAAGGATTGCATTTAATCTTGCAACAATCCTGTGAAATGGGTATCAGTTGACTATTTTATAACTGAGGGAATTGAAATACCATGCTTTAAGGATGTATGCAAATCTGAATAAAAACTAAGTCTTGGGGACTTCCTCATAAATATCCTACAATTTTTACATTGGAGAAGAGAGAAAGCAAGCAGTTAAAACGGGAACAGAGCACTGAGCACTGAAAGTGATAGGGGGCACCCCCCCCCTCATTGTCTCCTGGTTAAGATTGCAGATTTCAAGGAAGATATGCTAAAATGTGAGAATGGCCTTAATTAAAATTTCCTTTTAGAAAGATACAAGGGAAAGGAAGAAGTAAAACAGGTTTTTTTTTTCTTTGTAATGTGATAATTCAGGAGCTGTTCTTGGAAGGCTGGACATAAGGATATATAAAGAGGTTTAAAACAAAAAAATGGGGATTTGATTAGAATTCAGATTTAGATTCAGATTCAGGTTTGGTTTTTGCCATTTTGTGGGAGAAAATGTGAGCCATGTGAGCTTGGCTATGTGGCCAAGGCCTGGGGCCTGCAGCCTTTGGCTGACCCAGGCTAGCAGCAGGTGTATTAAAGAAAGTTAAAGAGTTTGCAGATTTAAACTCCATGTTGGAGTTTGTTTTGCTGAGTTTAACGTGTGTCTGAGAGAGGCTGTGCGAAAGTCAGGCCTGAAAAAAACTGAACTTTGCTGGTTCTGGTACTGTGGAGCTTTTTTTTTACTACCTGGAAGAGGACAAGAAGACGGCATGGAAGAGTTGGAGCACGCCAAAGGAAGATGTCTTCAAGCACGTGGAGATGAACTCTGACTAATGTTGGTGAGATGATTAGGACTGAGAAACTGAGGATTTTTAGGCGATCTGGTAAAGGACTTTGGACAATGTTGAGAAAGGTTTTAGACAATGTTAAAGTAATCGGAGTTTTACTTACTTTTTTTGTAGTAATTAGGTAATCACTTTGTTGAGTAATAAATTAGTCTGCACTCTGGGAGTCTTGCTTCAACTTGAAATTTTAGTGAGAGGGCTGGGGATGGTGAAAAGAACCCATGAAAGTTTAAAAGAGGGTAAATTGAGGCAAACTAGTCTAAAGTTTAAACTGTGTTTCTAAGTTTTTTCTTTTTAGGTCTGAGAGGGGGAAAAAAAGCTAAAAAAGGCTGGTAGCTAATTTTTGCATACCAATAGTAGGTGCACAGTAAAAATGCTTGTAGCCTGCTTCCTAAGGAAAAGCAGGCAGAGGTGTTAAAGTCAAAAAGTCTTTTTCTTTTTTACCCTATTTCAGTTGGCAACCACAAGGCTGCCATTCTATGGTTAATCTGCTCCTGGATGACAGCTTCTCAAGGGGCTACTTTAGGAAAGATTGTTTGAAGGACTAACCAAGTTGACATGGTCCTCAAACCCCCTCCCCCCCAGTTCCCTTCAGGCCTTGGAAACCCAGCCCAGAGAGTGCCCAAACAATGGGCCTCCACATTACTTCTTTCCTTTGAACTTCTGTCTCCTTTGAAGGAAGGAGTAGAGTTTCAAAGGGCAAACAGTAGTTGCTCTGAATGTTTTCAATGACAATGGGGAGCTGGTGAGTGGAAAGTGTTGTGTGTAGCTTTATGCTGTGTCAGGAATTTGTCACCATCTAGGAAAGCTGTAGGCTTGGTGGAGCCTGATATGGGGGTAACTGATAAAAAAAAAAACAAACTTATCTACACAAATTATTTTCAAATATCAATGTAATATTATGATTATAATTTCTCAGGGAGAAAGAAAACACAATTTTTAATAAAACAAGATGTACTTTGTTTGTATGATCTGTACCAGCAGATAAAGGCATGTGATGACTGTGCCTATTTGTAGACTACCAGGAAGGCAAGAGTGACAGATGCCAATAGGCACTGTATTGAAGACCTGTGGTGTTATGGTGTCTGAGAGCATTGAGCGACTCATGCCAATATGCCATACAAATCAAAGCACAGTCTTCTGACTTACCCAGTCATTTATTTCCAGAAAAAATGTCTGGGTCTTATGATCAAAGAAGGATGCCTAAAACTCTGACTATCACCCCATTGGTCTGACAACAGAAATAGCCTAAGTTTCTCCTAGGATGAACCCTCTTTGCAAAACCACTGATTGAAGGGAGTTAGAGAACCATTTTGATTGTCAACCACTTTTGCTTTATATGCTGAATTTCAATACTTAGCCCTGCCTCTCCTTCTCCAGGGATGACACCCAGGTGTGCGGAGAGTTGTATGGAATCTGTGTCTCAAAAAAATGACCAAAATGTATCCTCAGTGCTGATCAGTTCAGTCCTGAAAGCTCTGGATGGTGGATCCTCTGCAACATTCCACTCTGTTGAGTATGTGGCCTTTTTTTTCTCTGTATACATCGAGCTTGCTCGACAAAAGTGATAGCATTTAACAGCCTTTTAATGCACTGGCAACCCAGCTGGAAATGTCATGTTGGTTACTGCTCTGTGCCCTGATGCCAGATGTTAAGTATTTAGACTGTTTCTCAATGAACTCACGATGGCTACACTTGCAGGAATCTATGTGTTTGGTCTCTACTTGCATTCCTGTTGAGCAGATTCTTCAGGACCTGGGTTGCCTACTGTCTGGAGCAGCCCTACCTTTGCAGAGGAAGGGGAAGCTCCCTGTCACAGTGGCCATTTTCTCTTTTCCTTTGTACTCCCAGCAACTCACCTATCTTTCTGTCTTTCAGACAGAGAGTAGCAGCTGGCTGCTTTGGTATGCTGGTAAGCACTTATAACATTTACCAATTGCCACGGTGTGCTCAACCCCACACTGGCTGATAGCAAACTACCGACCAGGTACCACTGAACCTGGAGTTGGAGAGAGATGCACAATCATACAACATTAGAAGGCATTTCCATGATGCAGGCCTACTAGACATGCAGCATGTCAAGAACAGAGATAATAAAGCACTTCAAAATAGATTTACAGAATTGCCGACTAGTTCCCATGTATCCTCTGCCCGGCTTCCCCTAATGTTAAAGTCTGATAAAACCATATGGTTCAGTTGTCAAAATGAAGCAGTCAACATTGGTCTCACAACATATTTTTGTGCAAGCGAGGGGATGGCCTACACCCAGCACAAGGGTAACTGGGCATCGCCTCGTCAGCATCAGCTCCACCATGGTGTACACTGAGGTACCGTGATGCACCATGACGGACCTGTTTTCCCTGGAAAAAGACAGGGCTTGCTCAGACTGAGGATGTCTCCAGGATGCTCTGATGAATTTCATCTGTTCTGCTTCTGTCAGGACTACAGCAGAGGTTTACAAACCTTTGCGAATGGGCAGAGTTGTGACTCTACAAGAGTGGTAAAACTGAAGAGACTATGAACAGATGTTGACATTTTAAGATTATTCTGGAACCTTTGGCAAGAATGTATTGGAGAGCCACCTCAGGGCTGTCTGCGCTCCCGGGTCCCTAGCCGTCGGGGCTCCCTTGCCAGTGGGGAGCAAAGGGGGTGAAGGTTCCTGGGTAAGCTCCTAAGCTGGGTGAGCCCCAGAGGGGGGATGGGGTGGGGGAGGTGGCCCCACCCACCAGCGGATGGCTGCTTCACAGGGCAGCCATCTGCAGCTCAGATCGGCTGAGCCATGTTGTCCTCTGCTCCTAGCCCAAGGGGAGCATGGGAGGGCGCAGGTTCCGTGGTCTGGGCCCGCCCCCACACAGGGAGTTACCGGCGGCGGGGGGCAGGGGGGGACGACGATGACACACATTTTCATTTCCCTCTCACTCCAGCTAAAGTTCAGAGGATCAAAAACATGCACAACACAAACCACAACAGGTGAGGGACCATGCAAAAATCCAGCCCACAAGTCTGAGATGGACACAGCAGATGGACAACCAAGAAAACCAGTGCCTGCGAGACAAGATAAACAAGTGTAATGACACGATGTCACCATGCGCACTTATGCGCTCACCGGGCGAAGACGACCCGGGACTTCATTTTGCTGATGCCTTCAAGGAGAGCAACACACCCTCCCCACACTACGGGAGAGGAGAGGAAGACCAAAGATGGGGTAATCGGCCCCACATCAAAACTGCAAACTGAGGTGATCTTCAAAGGCCATTCACAGACGCCTGTCTTCACAGAGAAACTTCTTGACCAACACTGGCTGGGGGCGAGACCCCCTAAATCTGACACCAGAGCCATAAGGAAAAGCAGCAAAGTAGCGGAGATGGGATTGGAGACACGGCCTGCAGCAAGAAAACATGGACAGATCACATCACAAATGAATACAGCCTGGCAAACTTAAGACTGAAAACCTACCAGCAAGGCTCGCCGGGTTCCAACAACACAGTCCCTCACCCAGAGAAAGGACACTGCCCTAGGAAAGAGACTAATGGACTCAGCACAACTAGTAAACAACAAAGAGTGGGGTGTGAGAGAATGGAAGGGGCACCGGAGGGAGGAGGGAGGGGGACGTATCCCAAAAAAACCCACTTACAGAGGCTGTGATCTAAAAAA